>SCLG01000665.1:0-28532 GCA_004367875.1 Oikopleura albicans
CAAACAACAACAAAAGGATTAATTAAATAATAGCTTGAAGATTGAAAAATTGAAATTTTTTGACTTCATACGGAAATCACCGAAGTTAGAAAAATAATCCGTGCATTTTTTTTTTTGGAAAAATTCTTCACTTGCGGTTTTTAACGAAACATGAAAAGGGGGAATTGATAATTAGGATCCCGAATTCTAGCTTCATCAAAACATAATCAAAAGAATTTTTGAATCTGTAACAGAATTATACTTTAAAAGCGGGTCAAGCGCTGACATAATGGAAAAAAAAAGTGATGAGACTTCATCAAAAAAGTGGCTGTTGAATCTGTCCGGCCAATAAGCGTGCTCGAACAGCGACAGATCATATTTTTGTAAGCAAAAATTAATTAAAATACACTAANTGGAGATTTCAAACAGCTCTCTAAGGGGCCCTGGTGGCCCAAATCAATTTCTGAATAATCAGATCGACGTAGTTTGACGAGCTCTACAACTTGGCTTTACCAGTTTTTTTTGAATTATTGGGAATTAATGTGATTTTTTTAAGTGCGTGTTTATTTACACGCATTTTCCCCTACGGCCCGTAGGCTACGGGTTCCCAAAAACTCCTTCCCCCTAAGAGTTAATATCATAATAAGATTACTATTTTCGTAATAAAACTACTATGTGCGCATGATGCGTCGCTTTAAACTTGCAATCACTATACAACCTCGTATAATAAAACTCAGTTATGTTTGAACATAGGACGCCTACTACTAAATGCACATACAGTATGTGACATACTGTACGTTGTGAAACTCAGTATTTATAAGGTTTGGAATAGCTTAATCCGAACAGTTTTTTATACTGGTAAAACAATTGAACATAATTGACCTGTCAAAGATTACGTCTTATTTTAAATAATCTGCTTAAATCAATTACGATGCATTTTTATGAAAGTAAAATCTACTAATTCACCTAGATACATTTTGACAAAATTTGTCTAGAAAAAGGTGCACGGCTACTGGTTTAGTCTCATGAAAATCGGCTGCGCGTTTCTAGTATACCGTGTCGGCATATTTTTAGATGATATTGACCAATAGGGACACCCATTGCAATAAAATTTAGTTATAAGTTTTGACCAACCCACATATTTTTTTTAAATTTATGATGAAATACGCGAGGAGCCCTTTTTGTTGGTTCTACAAAATCTGGACCCGAAAAAATATCCAACATTAATATTAAAGACCAAAAGAAGAAAATGGCTCTGTTCTAGAAACGCGCAGCCGATTATCATAAGACTAAACCGGTATTTGCGAATTTTCTTTAAAAACGCACATCTAGAGATCCTGACTGTATTACGTTTTATTTGCATCTCATATCGGTCCATTATGTTTCCAAAAAATGATTTGAGGTGACACTGGTGATATGTATTGAAAAATAACTGAAAAATATAGCCCCGTCAAATAAGGCGCGCGCTATGCCTAAACAACAGCGCGCCCATTATTTAGCGACCGTTATATAGCGCGCCCATTATGGCAAACGCTATTTATTTTACAAATGGAACTGTCAATTTCTTTATAATTTAATATCACAAACTATATTCTATTCATTATTGGTACAAAATCACTATTAGTTTAATAGAAGCTTTTAGGTTATCATTATAAAATGGGCCATTAATGTAACACTTAATCACTTATTTTAGCAAAAACCGTTAACAAAACAGCCATTTTGCTTACGAATTTCAAGATTGAATTTCAGGATCGGTTTTCATTTTGGAAAGTTGTTCAAAACTCGGATAATGAAGGCTTAATGGCGTACCGGACCTGAAAGCTGTTTCACAACGCCTAGGTTCTACCGTTAATGAGGCACTGACAACACTTTTGGTGGGGTTTAGTCGCATTGGGGCTTTTAGGGGCTCGACACTCCCATCTTTAAATCCAAGCACGCTCAATCGGGGATGTTTCCGTTGGGCTGAAAACGGACACCTTGGCTCAGGGTAAAAAACACGGTCATAAAAAACTTCATAATTTCTTTATATTATAATAAGCAAGAGATATCGATAAGCATCGAGGTTTCATATCAGATCCGGCACTAGCTCAACTGGACATAGCTTCAACAAAAATTGACCATGTATCATTTTTAAATTATAGTAATAATTTGTAAAATACAGTTGGTGTGGTAACGAGTTAACACGTAAGAAGTTGACAGTTTGCAACAATGTGACACTTTTCGGAGTTTTTTGGGCAAAAATTACCCAAAAATGGGCAAAAGTGACAGAACGAGTTGACAATTTTTCCCAAAAAAAGAAAATCGGAAACGAAAGTGTCAACTCATTACCACACTAACTGTATATATTAAACAATTTACGTCTTAATAATACGGTTTTATATACGGTATAAAATACACCATCTAACCAGTTATCTTAACAACTGTTTTGCAGAAAAAAAGTGTCAAGATAATTGAATTTTGTTCAGATAATTAGAAGGGAATGTGGTAAAATAAATGGAAATTTCGATACGTTTTGGTCCAAAAAGTGTTAAGATACCCCCAATTTTGTTAAGATAACTGGTTAGGGGTGTACGGAACGATTTTTTTTTTGAATTTTTACTATTTGGCTAATTTGGCTCGCTACCATTAAAATTTCCGTTCGCTCTGAGCGAAAACATTTTTCGATTTTTTTAATTACGTTTTTTGGAAGACTAGTCATCATTAATTCCATTTCATTTTGAAAAATGATAAAAGCGAAATTCGACACATAGGGATTTTAGACATTAGTGAAAACCGTAGCTTTAGTTGCAGCTTCAATTTTTCCTCATAACTTGAGGTCATAAGTAAACATTTGGAAATAAGAAAAATTAGAAACAGTGTTTTTATTGCATACAGATATACAATACGAAAAAATATACTAGAAAATTGAAAAAAAAAGTAAACTTTCAGTTTCCTAAGGCGTTTTCTAGTCATAGAATTGAATACACAAATTATGTCTGGCAAATGTGAAAAAAACTTTTTGCCAGTCTTGTAATTTTTTTCGAAACAGTTCACAATATGGCAGTCGTACACAATTTTAGGGTGCAGAAGTCTGGACTGTACTATGTGTGTAAAAAATAATTATGCCGATGAAACGCTGATCATTCAATGCGTTTTTCATCTTTATTGCAATTAAAAAACTTTAACAGTCCTTACTCTCGATAGGGCAGTTTTGGGTTATCGACATTCTCAGTAGCCCTTAAATGTTTATACACCATGTAAGTGATACTTTTGAATGGAATACTTTTCGCTGGGATCTCATTTGGGAACAAAAATCATTTTATGTAACTGTATGGCATTATGTTAACATAATATTTTTGCGTAATTCTTAACTTCTGCGCGCCCGGCTGTGCAAACATGGATAATTTTATTTAAAAAACGATAACTTCAAATGTTTAAAACATGCATGACACTATTAACAACTTAGGTTAACATTTTAAGTTTATTTTTTAAATAATAAACTTCATATCAAGTCGAAATCTTTATTTTATAGCATTTAGATAATAAATAAATGATTTAAACTTTTTTTAGTCCGTTAAAACAGTAGGCATAACCATAACAACTTATTTTAATGCAATCTTGAAGGCGAAACATTCTTGACTATTTTCAGAAATTTGGAAGGAACTGGCATATTATCTTGTCAACATTTAAAAAATAACATTATTAAACTTAGAAATGAAATTTTTGTTAGTTAATTTCATCCATATAATATTCCCAAAGTAATTCATATAATGTGGGGAAATATTATTTTTTGTAAAAATGGTATACATTGACAATTGTCGGTGATGGATTACATCGGTTTCTAGCGTCATTTAAAACATATTTATTTATAAATTATTTGAGAGTGAAATTCATATTTTTCTAGATTTTTTGTAACCCTGAGGGCGTAGTCGTCCGTAACATTCGTCGTATTTTGAGAACTCTGGTTAGTAACTAAGACTCTAAAAAACTCAAAAAATATACTCTAAGAGAAAGGACTTATTTAGGGTACACTATTTTTTATGAGGCTTGGCACAGCCTGATTTGACCGAATACAGAAAATTCCAAAACGTGAAAATTGCGAAATATCACAAACATTTAATTTTCGATCAAGATCTATCATTAATGTTGTGATTTTTCGGCGCTTTTCCGTTTCCCCATATTTTGTGTTCGCCCAAATCATGATGTTCGTTTTGGTTCACTTAAAATTATTAAATAAATTATAGCGCGCAAAACAATGCCTCCAAGTATTGTAACACAAGTTTCCCCTGGAGGTTCTTTTATAATCGCTCCCCTTGGAGTTAAGAATTGAGAATGAAAAATAATCCGTTAGTTATTTATTTCAGTCAAACATAAAATTGCCCGTGCATACATAATTCCCCAGCCGGTTCGGAAAACATTTTTGGAACACTTTAAACATATATCGGTTAATTTTATACACTATTAATAGTACTTTTTTAACATCACTCAACATCATATTATTCTTAGAATTATTGCTTGAACAGAATTATTCCTCGTGAATTTCTTGCTACGCTTGAGCTTCACAGACTGTGAATTATGAGTTAAGAATCTTAACCCATTAACTTAACTTGATATTAACCCTATGTAATATTAAAAGTAGTGTTGTAACCGTTGGGCGTTAGGGTGCGTTGGCCAACGTTCAGCGCCCAACCAACGCGTTGGGAACGCTGGGCGTTAGACATATAAATGTATGTCTAATATAAAACATTTATGCTCGATCCGCATTTACGTTTTAATAGGTTTTAAGGTGACGTTGCGTTAACGCAACACCGCGGCATCTCGCAGAAAAATTTTTTCGCGCCATTTGAGATTTTTCGCGGAGATAACGCAACACGGGGCACATCCGTTGTGTTAACGAGAGTGGTGTGCTCTCTTTTTTATCAACGTTCAGCGCCCAACCAACGCGTTGGAGAAATTTTGGAGAAATCCGAGCGTTGGGCGATGGGAAAATTTGGAGCGTTGGCCAACTTTTCCAACACTGATTCAAAGTACACTACCTAAATGTACAGAGTGTATAAAAGTAACATTTTTAAGAGACATTATAATCGTTAATAAGATTTTTTTCCAGAAACACTTTTCACGTAGGCCAGATAACTGCATAGTGCTTAACATATAAAAATAGGGGTTTCTGGAAAATTACCGGTATTGCTACAAATTATGGTCGGATAATTGAAGGATAATTGCGTCTTGACAAAGAATGTGTATTCATTTTGAAAGAGTTATTTGAACATAAAAAACAATTGTTTATTAGATATGGACAGTTCTGTATACAACTGTCCAAAATGTTTTTGTATAATACCTGCGTGTGATTACCGGTTTTTCACATGGTTAGGTCGTACACTCCGGGTCGCCACCCTTTTCTTCGAGCCCGCTCTAATAAAGACGAGCGCGCGACTTTGTCTCTTTCAGGCGCGCCACTTTAGTGCTAATTTTAACACATTTAGAGAATTAATTACGAACTCTTACTATAAAAATGGAAAACAAAGTGTGGCGATTTGAGGAACTGCCGGAGTGTACATAACGAGAGTCGCTTGATACTCAAAATTAACCATACCATTCATATGGTTTAAAGCATTTTAACTAAAAATTTTAAAGCGGCAGCATTCGGCTTCTCTATTGTTCCGACATGCGTAAACATTTTCAAATTTATTTAAAAAACATAAATTATTTTTATTATTTAATTCAGTGAAATTATTATAAAAAACATATTATAGACGCGTCACGCGATGAGTGATTAAAAGTGGAATGAAACAGGTTTCATTTTAACATAATTAATTTGAATCGAAAAAATCCATAATTTGTACTAATGGGTGTTGTATTCGTAATCAAGACCAAAAAAATAATCGCGTAATTTGCAACTCCAAAACTCAGATTTTCGAAAAAAATTCGAAAAAAATTAATTTGCACTTGCAAATTTATTCGTAATTTGCACTTTCGAATTTTTTTTTATTTTCGATCTAAGGTCGAAAAAACATAAATTTGCACTTGCAAATTTCGGATCGATTATTATATGAACCTCAATATGGCCACTTTCACAACGTTAAAAAGTTGTCGTAACGCAACAATAAAGGTATTTATGTGAAATAAAGTTCTAGCGTAAATCTAACCACACAAGAACGTCCCTTATTAGATGTTATATCGTATAACCTAACCGTGTCGTTAACTCTTTGCTGATTCTATACACCACCTGGCCGTTATCTGTCCGATATTTTTGCGGAAAAAAACTTTTTTTTACGTAATAAATGGCCAAATAACGGTGCAGTTTTTAATCCTTAAAATATAAGGTCCTTATAAGGATAGTCTATCCTGGATAGGGTTTTTTTAATTCCGGCGCTTAACAGCACATTTTGCCTATCATGTGAACACAATAAACCAGTTTTTGGAAAATTACTGTTCAAAATTCCGGCCAGATAAAGGAACGACCGGGAATTCCGGCCAGATAACAGCGCAGGAGGTGTATTTAAAACAATTAAAATTAGCAGAGGTCTAAAAACAACTTATAAGTTTTAAAACTTAACCAAAATCAAAAAAAGCCAAAATGTACCAAACTCTGTTTCTGGAAATCCAAATATTGAGAAAAAAGTTGCTGTGCTTCTATTTTCTAGCTAGAGACGACCTCTAATGTTTTTATTACAATCAATTTGGTGCCGAGTTATAAGGAACTCGCATACGCACTACACAGGGTGCGCAGTTATCTTGCGAGCAGTTATTCCGTCTCTACATATTGTTTAGCGGTACCAGAACACTGATTAATTGTGTGTGTAAAATAATCGTCTATTTTATTCAATGTTACTAAGTACTGTTTCTGATTTTATTTTCAATTTGAAGTGTCGCGTTAAGACAACATTATTATGCTGAAAAGGTGTCGCGTTAAAGCAGCAGGTGGTGCCGTCCAAATTATGCCGGGAAACTTGCTAGAAATGGCAAACCGTCCCGTAATTGGAAAACCCTTGTGTTAACCTCTATTGGTACCCGAAATGTGCACCTAGGTGGTTAAATAACGTTATGGGGATATAAGTGTTGGTAAAATAACTGGTTAGGTGGGCATATGATAGGGACTGAATTGTTATCATGTCTAAACGGTCAAAAGGAGACTCATTTATCTATATGTGGCCACATAAGTATAGATAATAAGTATCAAGTCCATTTTCAGTTACAAATATGTTATAAATATCAATTTTGATCTCGTAGTACTAGAATACTGACAAATCAAGCTTCAAAAATAAGATTTAGTATTGTTTCAAGCTTATATGCCTGGTTCAAGTGTCGCGTTAAGGTAACTTCCTAATGCTAGAATAGTGTCGCGTTAAAGCAGTATGTAGTTCCGTCCAAATTATGAAATAATTTAATAGTGCAAATTACGACTGTAATTTACACTTGCAAATTACGCCATTAATTTGCAAAACTAACTCAATTGCAAATTAATTGCGTAATTTGCAAGTGTAAATTACTGTCGTAATTTGCACTATTAAATTATCACCCATAATTACTACAGCGCGTTTGTAATTTTGTACGGAAAATATATCACGCGATTATTAATTCCCTTAAAGAGAAAGTTGTTTTCTAATTTAAATGATTTCCATAAAAATTTTTTTCGCATCTGGATATAATCGGGTTTTTCGCGCTCTAGGTAAAAATATAGATAATTTAATTTAGGTTACATTTTGAAATAAAGAATACTAAAACTAACCAACTCAATTAATGTGAATTGAACATACAAGGCCTTGTAAGGGACAAGATAACGGAAAACATTTGAAAGACGGGAACCATATTTTGAAAGACGGGAACCATATTTTGAACTTTTTATTTTAAAATTCTTGGACTTTGAGTATCAGTTTAAAGGTTAAAAAATATGAGCCGTTTAATACTAAATTGGGCATAATTTCTCTCATAATACAATGTAATCTCAAAAAACCACCCGCTTCGGTGTCATTGGAAAAATCGAAAAAACACCCGTTTCGGGGACTGTACATAGTTAATTAATTATTAATATAATTGCAGTAACAAATTAACTGTAATGCTTTCATTTGTGGCTATCTGCTCGGTAACTCAACTGCAGACACTTTTTTTTTTATAAATTTATGTCTTATATAAAACATTAAACATTTATGCTCGATCCGTATTTAGGTTTTAATATGTTTTAAGGTGACTTTTGTGATTTCATTTGTGATTTTTCGCGGAGAAAACGCAAAACGGAGCACATCCGTTGTGTTAACAAGAGTGGTGTACTCTCTTTTTTATCAAAACATAACAATTAATAAATTTATCTCATCATTTATTTGAGACTTACCTTGCACTGCAAGGATTCCAGGTCACATTTCTCAAATTTCATTTTTGTGCTCAAGTTCATATATCGGTTACTGTAACCCCGTTGGGAGATTTCTAATTGGTTTCACATTTTCGGTCATTTCACAAGTCAAAGAAATAAAAAGGGTTTTTTCATTACCTTGTAAAAGCTGCGCGTGTTGAATTTCAGAGAGTCTCAAAACTTGTTTTTATGACTCATTCTTCCAAAGAAGCAGCGCAAACGGAGCCCACGGGTAAAGCAAAAATAATAATTACTCAGTATAATATTAAAGCATAACTTACGCTGCATTAAATTTTATTAGAAATTCTTGAATATCTTATCATGTAATACGAAAAAATGAACAACACTCTGAAGTTCAGAGTCTGAACATCAATAAATTATTAATGTTCTATAATTGTTGTATAATATAGGTAAATTTGCTTTGTATATTCCGACTAAAAAACTCAACTTTAATATTTCTAAATGTGAAGGAGATTTCTGTCGGAATATACAATGACATATTGTATCATAATTTTACTTTATTGGCGCTTGTTCGTGGCCACGCGTGGAATGAAATTGCATGTTCCGCGAGAAACATACGCTTTATATTTCGCGGAAAAAACGCTAAAAGGTTATATCCTACCATCGTTTATCCCGACTACAAACATAAGTGTTATATTGCGCTAAGAAATATGGCAATTCGTTTTTCCGTCGGAGTATAAAATGACGTATTTTAGGATAATTTTATTTTTTTTTGCGGTTTTCCGTGGAGTATAAATTGTTTGTTCTATATATTGTTTGTTCTATACATTTCTCAAAAAAAAAGTATAAATGTATTATTATATATTATTAATACTAATATTCAGTATCAAAGATAGTGTATCATTGTCAAAGAAACTAATCTGGGCAAAAACGTCTTATTATATTTGTGCCATACAACACTAAGGGCTTGAGGATGTATTAGGTTTTTCATAAAATTATTTTTATCGGGTTTCCACGTAGGCATTAGAAATAAAAAAAACGTTTTGGGGTAATTATTCAATAATGGACATAAACTATGAATTATTTAGCTGACATTTTAAAACAGGTGTTGGAATTAGGGTGTCCTAAGCTTTTGAGTAAGGGAATACCAGAAATGATATGAAATATCCAGAATATACATTTCGTAGCTTTTTTGAAACTATTTTCGAAAAACAAAACTTTCAGAAATTTTCGATAATTTTGCGTAGGTTGAAATGGGGAAAAATTTTATCTGAACTTAAGGACGCTCGTGACCTAAAAGGTAATAATTTGAATTCCACGTTTTTATGAGATTTAAAGTGGGTACCATATGTGTAAGAGTAAAATAACTCAAAAAACAACGGTCATTTATTAGTAATTATTAAGAAGCACACAACATGTGAATAATAAAGGGTAAATTACACAAAATTATATAAAAGAATTGTGAAGAAATATTCACCGAAATCCAGAGTCACATTTTTAAAAACATAGAATATTCGCTTTGATTGGGATCAAATACAAGTAAACTACTAACAAATAATTTTAAAATCATATTTACTGGAACCTTAAAGTATTATTAGAGGTTATTTAATGCCTTTGATTTAGCGGTATCAAATTTAACCTAGAAATAAATATCACAAAAAGGCCGCCATGTGACATGACACGTGCGTCACGTTGTAAAACTTTGAATAATTATGTTTTATTTTAAATTGGTTTTGCCTAGGCGCGCCTGAGGGTTTATCAGGCCACTTTGCCCGCTTGTGCGCTTATCAGGCCACTTTTTCCCCCAAAAGTTTTTCGCATATATCGCCCACGCAGTGAGGGTTTATCAGGTCACATGAGGCTTTATCAGGCCACTTGTGCTGCTAGTTTGTACCCGCGAATGGGTTTATCCAGCCATTTTCCCGTATTTCGCGAACCTGAATTTATGGGGCACCATGTGAAAGAAAGAAATAATATCCGGTCACGTCGCATATGTGATCATACACTTAATGATTTACAACGGGAGATGAGGTGCCTTGCTCAGACTGATGATGTAGGTGATTTGATACATTCTATTAATGTAATACATTTTAAAAAGAAAACACCGTTCCATAATTTTTATATTTCATAAAACAATGAATTAATTGACTTAAATCAATTGGTATATGTAAACATTTATAAATAATCACAAAACGAGGAGTAGTAAACGTTAAAAAAACTTATTTTAATTTATTATTTCGACAGATTCATATCTACTGATTAAATTTTCAAGTAAAACTGCATACAAAACTCACATGAGTTTCTCATAAAATCGGAAAATGCACGTGTGTATAATTTTGTTCTGTTGTTATAAGTTTCTTGATTGATAAATTTGATTCATTTCGACCCATATTCATCGGAAAGTAGTGTTATTTCGGAAACAATAAGGGACAACCACATATTTTATGTCACATGAGAGTGTAACTCGTTTTCAGGTTTCGCTATTTACTATATTCGCCCAAACCAGGCGGTGTCCACATAAGTCACATGGTAAAAGTTACAATAAAGTTAATCTGGTAAATATTTGGAAAACCTCAAAATAGTTACGCAGCCAATCGTATTACATAACGTCATTTACATAATGGTTATGATTTTCGAATCGTTAAGATTGTCAGTCAGGGACTGCATATTTTGTTTATACCAACAAATCGTAACCACGTATAATATAGTTGAACATCATTTAGCCCGTGGTCATAAATTTCACTTCTGTTGAATACTAGTAATAAGTTTTAAAATAAAAAATGGAAATATAATAATTATGGTTACACGCCAAAAAAAAGTCGATTTATTTCATATTTCCATTTTTATTTATCAATTATCGGTTAAAAACTATGGTATTTATCATAGATAATGTATGCTAATAAAACATAAACAAAGTTGTAGCATATCGAAATAAGGTTGTTGTATAATACGTAACATTTTTACACATACAGTTATCACCAGTACTTTTTGGATTAAAACTTAGTTTCAACCAATGGACTTATTAAAAATCTCTGTTATTAGAACTTTCAGTGCAACTACATTTATAAATATAAGATGGCTTTTCTCATACTTTGCCACACTAGGATGAAAGTCAAAAAAACTATTACAGTCCTTACTCATTTATCTGACGCTAATTCATCGGGAAAAATGGTCCTTTTTGTGACGATGCTCTTTTTTTGGACGCTAATTTCGAGAACCAAGGTCCGGTACATGAGTAAGGACTGTAGTAATTATGGAATAAATAAATTAATATTAACATTATGATACATTCGTTAATAGTTAAAACTCAATACAAAAAAAAGAAGTGGGCGTATGTCACTTATTGTATTTTTAGTAAAAGTTGCCCACGATAAAGTGGGATAAAAAATCTATTACGCAAAATAAATTTTGTTACATTTTTTGCAATTTGTTTTTTTCGGAATATTTCAAAACTACGTTTATGCAGTTTTCCTAGCACGTAGTAGTTCAGGTTAGAGTTCAATAAGGTACTTTACTCTACTAGAGTTACTTAAGGTTACATTTTAAAATGAAGATTTTATGTTTGATAATTACATTCTTTTTCATTTTTGGCTTTCTTTTTTGTTGTACTAAAACGTTTTTCGAAATTCGACATTAAAAATAAACGGAGGAGCAATTCTATCATTAACCAGTGAACCATTTTAAACTATCATTGTAAGAGTCAAAATTGGGACATCAATCATGTCGAATAATAAAAAAATGTTATAACTTGTATTTTACTTCAATGTATACTATGATTAATAATACTGTGATCTTTTCAATATTTTAGATTATTAGCGGCTTCGTAGATACGCAAACATACTATTTAGTCAACAATTTGTATATGTAAACATTTTTAAAATAACCACACAATTTAGCGCGTTGGCCTACGTTTCCGACACTAGTCAGTCTGCTGACTCAGTAGGCGGCGATACGGAATACAGCGTCCGTATTGGGAGTAGGGACTGTAGTAAATGTTGAAAGTATTTGACTTCGACAAATTTAAACATCCTGATTAAACTTTCAAGAGAAATTGCATTAACAAAACTCACATGAATTCTTTTTAAAAAAGGAATAATTATGATGATACATTAGTGCTAATCTAACGGAAGAATCTAGTCGTTGATGTGCCTCATTTTGTTCTAATAAAAAGTATCATAATTTGTTGTAGACATAGGCTATGTCACATAGCCAATCAAATAACTCAAAATATTTGATTCACACGAAACTATAACCCATTTTCGGGATTCGAAATTTATAAGAGTCGTCCAAAAAATAAATGCAAGTACACTATGTGCACAGAATGTGCGCCTTTATCTTTCATTTTTTATCATTTTTTTTATCGTTGGGCCTCATTTTAGTCTGTGTTTATTTATTTCACTTTGTATAGTACTAATAATAAGTTATAAATTTAAAAAAATGTAAATATAATAATAATGGTCACACGCAAAAAACACAAAAAGTCTACAAATTACATATTTCCATTACTATTTATCAATTATCCGTTACAAACTATGGTATTTATGCTTATGAAACATTTTAAACTAAATTTTATTATATATACAGGCGATGCCAAATAAAGACCAGCTATTAGCTATTTAAAATAAGACAACTTTCATTAACATTCTGAGACATCGTTAACAGTTTAAGACTCGCTACAAGGCACACTAAAGAAACCATTCTTGTAACATATTCAAGTAACATTTGGACAGTATGAAAGTGGGATAACAAAAGTAATAACATAATTGATATGATTCGCTAAATAGACTGTTGCATTTTTTGAGAAAAAAATATTATTCATAATATTCAAATATTAAGTAACATTTTAAAATTAGTTTTGATAATGTTAATCAAATTTTGATTNATCATAATTTGTTGTAGACATAGGCTATGTCACATAGCCAATCAAATAACTCAAAATATTTGATTCACACGAAACTATAACCCATTTTCGGGATTCGACATTTATAAGAGTCGTCCAAAAAATAAATGCAAGTACACTATGTGCACAGAATGTGCGCCTTTATCTTTCATTTTTTATCATTTTTTTTTATCGTTGGGCCTCATTTTAGTCTGTGTTTATTTATTTCACTTTGTATAGTACTAATAATAAGTTATAAATTAAAAAAAAATGTAAATATAATAATAATGGTCACAGACAAAAAACACAAAAAGTCTACAAATTACATATTTCCATTACTATTTATCAATTATCCGTTACAAACTATTGTATTTATGCTTATAAAACATTTTAAACTAAATTTTATTATCTGCAAGCTGCCTATGTCTATAGTGTTGAAAGAAATTGCGAACAATTTCCTTATTCGACAAATGATAAAATTAGATACATGTCTATGTCTCTAGTTGTCTTGCAGATAATTGTCTTATCTACGACTACGTCGTAGATAAGACATTATTATATATACAGGCGGTGCCAAATAAAGACCAGCTATTAGCTATTTAAAATAAGGCAACTTTCATTAACATTCTGAGACATCGTTAACAGTTTAACACTCGCTACAAGGCACACTAAAGAAACCATTCTTGTACCATATTTAAGTAACATTTGGACAGTATGAAAGTGGGATAACATAATTGATCTGATTCGCTAAATAGACTGTTGCATTTTTTGAGAAAAAAATATTATTTATAATATTCAAATATTAAGTAACATTTTAAAATTAGTTTTGATAATGTTAAACAAATTTTGATTTTCCCATTTTTTTCAAATTTCGACATTAAAATTAACAAGATACTTCTTTTCGCCTAAGTGTTAAGTTTCCCCTTAGTGTTAAGTTTGGCACATTATATTTTTGAATCCAGGGGATTGTTTAAACTTTCCTTGTAAGGGTCAGAATTGGTCATCAATCATATCGCATTATAACAAATGGTTCTAATTCGAAAAAGCCGCGTCAATTACGGAACCGTCTTATTTGGTACAGAGTTAGATACTACCAAATATGAATAAAAACTGGAAAAGTATAATTTTAATAAACAATATTTATCAATCATATCGAGTTTTCAGAAACAAGAGAGACATTAAAAAAGGTGAAATTCATATAAATGAAATATTCTGTCTAATATGATTACCGGTTGAGTTTCATGAAAATCAGCCAAGCTTTTCTAGATTGTTTGTAATTTTTTTTGATTGATTTAGGGTCGATTACGTAACACAAATAACATACATCGTGCGAAATAAATCAAAGAAATTTACGAACAATTTAGAAACTTTCGGCCGATTTTCATGAAACTCAACCGGTAGAATCAGGAAAAATTTTGACCAAATTTTGAACACGGCGGATCTGATAGTCAGGTTAGAAAATTAAAATTTTGTCAAAGTAACCAGTAAATCGGTCAGAAATAGCCAAAATACCTGTTTTTCGGTCAGCGCACACCAGCGCGCTGCAGCGCAGCGCATAACAAATTTTCATCTTCATTAATAAGATTATAAATTTTAACTTAAAATCACTATAATATAAGACACCACCTAACACCTTATGTTGACGCCATCAAACGTCAAAAACTGTTAACATTATTTAATTTTGTTAGCATAATGTGGTAGGGCGTTTGGTTAAACAATTGGAAATCGAAGTTAATCAAATCCAAAAAAAGTGTTAACATAATGTAATTTTGTTAACATATCGTGTTCTGACATAACGTGTTAGGTGGTGTATGTAAAGTTTTTAGTTACATTTGAATTTGAGTTTACATTTGAATTTGAGCTTGAAAAAAACCTGATGTTGACGGCATTTTAACTTACCTTTATATGCTCACTAAATCTTAATCACTTACCCTTATGGCTTTATTTTTTCAAAAATTCATTATCATTTCTTCGTGTTTTCTCTATGGTTTCATAAATATCTATATCACGGTTTTTAACTTTATAAATCGAAACAGAAAATAATTCATTTCAATTCTGTTGAACGCGTTGTTGAATCTGAAATTGAAGACCATCTCGAGACTTGTTTATATGACTCATGCTTATTCGTCAAAAAACAAAGATAAAAGAAAAACTCATCTAGGGTGTCCAGTGGACACTGTCCACTGTTAAAAAACAGTAATTTATCGTTTATTTTTATTATTCATTTATTTGCATTCAAATTGTATATTGGGAGATTTGAGACTTTTCCGCGGGGTGAGAAAATTTTTTTTCTGGAAATCATCCTATTCGACGTAGTTTTTCATCCTCAATCCGCTCGTGCCAAAAATTTTTTTGCGAAAAAGGCTAGTTTAGGCGCTAGAGAGCAAAAAAGGCAAAAATTTTCCTACCCCGCGGAAAAGTCTCAAATCTCCCAATGCGCATATTGATGGGACGATAATCTAACCGCAATATAATATATTATAGAGTAAACGCAATTCTTTAGGTCATATCAGACTCTTTTGGAGAAGTGGTCAGGATAAAGACGAGGGATATAGAAGATAGAAGACTCCTCGATATAGAAGATTAGAACCTCTGCTTACGTGGCGCCCTCTTATGACTGAATCGTGGTATTTTTGACCTGACAAACGGGTTAGCACGTCCGGATGAATTTTGAAGTACGGCAAATTTTTGCATTTTAAGTGTGGTAATTGGATTACGCTGTTAACCCTTCGGCACACTTAATAAATGCGCCTGGGGCAAAATTCAAAGAGGAAACACACTCAACTCGGCTGCAAAGATAATTTTGTGTAGGACTCACGGTAGGTAAATAAAGTAAAATACCGTGTTCGAGAACAACGGACAGGTCTGTTGCTGTATTTTGTAAGTTAACTCCACCGTTTTCCATAGAATTCCAGTTTTCCTACACAGTGTAGGATACATTCTAACTCAGGGCTCGGCATAATTCAAAATAAAAATGAGCTGTGCTGAACTGTCCTCTTGAGCTCAAAATTAAAAACGAGCTGTCCTGTGCTGGCCTCTTGGGCTCAAAAATAAAAAAACGAGCTGTCCTGTACTGGCCTCTCGAGCTCAAAAATAAAAACGAGCTGTCCTGTGCTGGCCTCTCGTGCTCAAAAATGAAAATGAGCTGTGCTGAACTGGCCTTCCAAGCTCAGCTGAAAAACATGAGCTGGCCTGTCGAGCTGGGAAGGCCAGCTGGGTGTTGCCGAGCCCTGCTTTTACTCAGGGTCTTGTGACACTTGACGTCAATGGATTCCACTAGCGACCGTTAGTTTATTTTTTTTATAGGAACATCAGAATAGTCCTTGACGGACAAAAGTTGGCAACGCAGTCTTTCGCAAAAAAAGATTATGGCAATATTTTTTGTAAATTGTTTTTTTGTGAATTTAACCGAAAACGTATTTGTTATATTATATCATACTGTACATGTTTCATACAGTTTGTACAAAAGAGACCATAATTATAACAGAAAATCCCGTTGAACTCATACTACATGTCCTAGTGGAACCCACTTTGCGTTTTAGCTAAATTCTGTATTTCGTAATAAAGTTGTAATGTACTCTCATGTTAACTCCCAGGGGGAAGTGCGTGTATATAGCCACGCAACTTGTTTTTTCGTCGATTTAAGGCATATGGAGGCCCCGTAGGGCACAACGGGTATTGGTAACCCCCCTCAACTTTTCGAGAAAATTCGATTGACGGTGTTTTTTGCGAGATTTCAAACAGCTCTCTAGGGGGCCCTGGTGGCCCAAATCAATTCCTGAATAGTCATATCGACGTAGTTTGACGAGCTCTACAACTTGGCTTTACCAGTTTTTTTTTGAATTCCTTTCCCCTGAGACTTAAAAGAAGAAAACTCGATGCGTGCGCTCAAATCACAAGACATTAAAAAATTATATTGTAACATTTATTTATTACAGTGTATAGATTGACATTCAAAATACATTAGAATTCTAAATTAATATTCACTCTAGATTGATATACAGCGTACGTTTTTGGGAAATGTTCAACAGTTACAGAGTAACATTTTAAAAGTTTCGTTTTTCACGAATAAAAAAACATTGATGGGCCACATTAACATTCTAAATTAAGAATTCTAAAAGACAGATGTATACAGTATACCCCCATTTCATGAAATCAGGCTGTGATTTATAAATAACAACACACTTCAGCGCACTGTTGATATATGAGGCATACTTGAATTTAATTTTAGTAACATAAAGTAATACAGTAGTAACATACAGGTAGCCAATTAATAACATTCTTAGTCCGACTAATTCGATTTGTAACATTTTGTAAAATTGCATTGAAAGTTGCATAAGTATAGCCTTTACTGTATAGGATTGAAAAGAGTAGGATAGAAAAGTAATATCGAAAGCCATTTTAAGCACTTAAATAATAGTAAAGTACCAAACATACGGTATATACAGTCTTTAACCATTTATCGGACGCTTTTTTGGCCAAAATGAGGTCATTCTAATAAAAAAATGACCTCTTTTGTGACAATGCTCATTTATCGGACGCTATTTTCGAGAACCGAAAACGTCCTATAAATGGTTAAGGACTGTACTTATTTTTTATCGTTGAAAAATGCGCGATGTACATGTACATGTACCTGAAACGGGTAGGTTTTTTGTCTGCTTTGGGAACGAGGACTATACCAATTTAGTTCAAATACAGAGTGATAATGTAGTATCATTTTTGTGCTGTTAACTGCTATCATTCACACATTCTGGATATGAACGATAAAAAATAGGAAAACAGTAAATGAATCTGAAATTTTGTTAAGCAATCTGGTTATTGGGTAAAGCATTTGGTTAGATAATCGCGATACCGTATAGCAGATACGTTGGAGTTCAAAAAGTGCTACGGTAACCCAACTTTATAAATATAAATGTTTAAGGGATATAATTTAATGACGGGTAGGTAGCGTTGTTTACAAATAAAACCCGAAATTACGAATAGTTGGAAGTACGAATAGTTGGAAATGATAATGTTAAGATAAAATTGAAACATTTGTTTATAAGTTAACTGAAATATTCATTCATAAAGCGTAAATTGTGGCATGTATGATACATATTATTTCAATCATTTGACACATACAGTACAATCAGAAGTTCATATCAAGGTTACCTATAAGGTAAAATCTCGTTGGCCAGAGTTGCGCGAAGTATTAAATGCCAGATTTACTCGAAGAGTTTTATAAGCCCCATTTTGAACCGGTTAGGCAAGTATTTTAATAAAATAAGATATTCCAATTTCTTTTTTTTTTGCGAATTAAAATAAAATTGATCGGCCATGTGATATAGTTCTGTAAATAAATATTGAGTACTAGCGCAATTCTATCGTATCGGTTTTGACGATTCGACCAATGCATGACCATTTTTGATTTTTGATGTCATCATTTTGATTTTGTTTGGCCCTGTAGCCACATCAATTTTATAATCTAGAAAAACGAATATTAGTTTCACCTGTGAAGTGTAATACATAAATTAATGTACATAACACGCGTTTCACTTCAAACCAAACTGAGTAGGTTATATAAAAAAAGGAGGCGGCAATCGTAGTAAGCAAAACCAAAGCAGCCAATCAGAATTCTCTCGTTGCGTACGAGCAACAAAAAAAAACACCTCACGGACACACTATGCATCTTTTTTTTTCATTGCCGCCTCCATTTTTATATTACCTACTCAGTTTGGTTTGAAGTGAAAAGCGCGTTAAGTAAATATAATACATAATTTCGAAAATTGAAAATGTACCTAATGAGAGTTAAGACTGAAGAAAACTATAAATTACATACAATGTATTTCAAATTTAATTTATATTTTTTCTACAGTCTGAACTCTCATTAGGGACATTTTCAATATTCGAAAAAAGGGAGTCGTAGGCTAAATCGTCTCTAATTTGAATATGAACCTACCTAGGTAGCCGTATAAACCGTTACAGCTTCTGTACCGTACAGAAACAAGGTGATTTTTAATTTTGAAAAAAATTTAACTCATCGTAAAAAATCATAAATTATATATTTTCTAAACTGCTAGTTTATCAATGATATGTAATTTCAATGCCATGTAAAGGTCCTTACCACTTTATTATATTATTGATTTTAGTCGACATTGTTCGATTTTTTTGGTCCAGCTTCTTCATCGACGGTTTCTCGTACGAAATATTGGGACCTTCCTTGTTTTCGTGATATACAATTAGTTAACATTTTGAAAATTCATATTTCACAGTTATTGTTGTTTCACGGTATTACTTAAACAGAACTAGATATGCAGTTAACTAGTAAAATGTTTTATNAAAAAATCGATTTAATTAAATTTTTACAGACAAATTGCGAGAGTGATTTTTTTGTAAATCCATTTTGAACACAAATTTCAAGCATTAAATTTTTCTAGAATTAGTAGTCCAATGAACTTGTCGGTAGTCGAGAAGTGCACACAGACATGAACAAATTCATAAAACAAATAAAAAATACTATTAAAGTGCATTTTCGTAATTTCGGGTTTTATTTGTAAACAACTCTACCTACCCGTCCTTAAATCTTCCATTTGGTCCACAAATGATTTCTCACGCTAAGCGTCTTTCCATTATCATAAAAGATTTTGGTATAAATTAGAGCGCACCTAGTGTTGTTGTTTTTTTAATACACAATTTGTTTTTTCATATTAAATGATTCACGGAGAATTTATATTTTTATTAACTTAAAATATATAAAATAACGACATAAATAATTCATGCATAGGGCCATATTGGTATCCCTATTATTGCATCATTTTAAAAATATACTCAAAAAATCATTGCGATTTCATTGGTTAGATTTATTATACGTCCTGGGGTTACACCACTTGCGCAGTTACCTTGCAAAAGTATTTTCAGAAAGGGAAAGATAATTGCACATGGCGTAGGCCGAGAAAAGATGAAATATTACATATTTGCAAAATTACTTGATGCAACATAACTACGTAGGCAAAAAAAATGATGAAGAATTACGAAAACCTGACGCAATATTACATATCAGGAAGATAAGTGCTCGTAAGATAACTACGCAAGTCGTGGATTTAGAATGCAAACATTTGACTATTTCGGCTGTATAGTTTGCGTTTTAAAACCGTATGTAGGAAATCAGACTGTTGGAAGAATGTTCATATGATTTTTAACGTTTTTTGTGGCATCACCACTACAGTATGTTACATACTGTATGTACATACGATATGTACTATTATATCATATACACATAGTCTATATGTACGCGCGTACAATGTCGCAAATGTGCCAAAAATGCTGACATCAAAATTCAATAATAAAACATGACGCGTTTTCAGACACATTTATGAAACTTTTTTGATTACGGAATTATTACTAAAAATATTCAATTAAGTTTGGTTTTGCCTTGTGTTATAAATAATGTAAGGCACATTTCGGAATTTTGCGAAAAAAAGAAATGAAACTTTCTGAAAAATAATTTAAGTATTTCAGGTAGCATAAAAAACTATACACAAACATTCTAAATTTTGGTAAATTACCAATGGTAATATCAGATGCCAACTTCATTTTATTGTTAATATTGAAAACATTTTGAAATGTTATCTTTATTAACTTTGATTAGACTATGATTAAATCCATAGCTACAATTATTTATAAGTTGTTTATAAGGAATGAAAAAAAATCCAACAACAAAAACATTTTACGATATTTTATTTTACGACACACTTTTAATACAGCTGTTCTCGCCCGCAAAAACATTAAAATGGATGGAATCCATTCGAGCGCTTGATGAACGTGGGAAATACGCAAAAAATTAGAATTGAATACGCAAATTGGAGTCACCATTTGAGGAGTGGGGACCATTACTTTCGCGACGCCGTTTATGACCCGGTTTCGCGACCCTGTTTATGAGTACTTTCGCGACCACACCATTTGGTCGCGAATCGTTGTTCAAAATATGGTTTCGCGAAATGGTGTTTCAAACAAGGTTTCGCGACCACTGTTTTTAAGTAGACAAAATGGTCGTGAAACCTTGTTTAAAACACCATTTCGCGAAACCATATGGTACAATATGAACAGCGATTCGCGACCAAATGGTGTGTCAATTTTCGACTTCATTATTTTGTTTAGTTTCATTTTTGAGCTCATAATATTTATGTAAATTAATATAAACCAGGAGTTATTTTTATATCTCGCTAATGTTCTCGCGCGAGAACCGTAGGTTTATGTAGCCAATCAGAGGGTGCGATTTAAATCAGCATATAATAAGTGCGCCAATTTGAAGTTAAGTTTAACGGACCAAGATTTCAGCCAGATATAAAATAACTCATTGTAGATTAAAGTAACCGAATAAGTAGTTGAACTTTTCACAATTCGTGCATTTGATGAATCAATAATTTATGTGTCAACTTTAAAACATTTTTAATTAAAATCTTACTTTAATTGTTAACTTGTTAGTTTGTTAACAACTTAACGTTGTAGTATTCTATACGGATTCTATGTGTCTTTTAGTATCATTTTCAAAAATATCAAACAATTAAATAATATTTTTTTACAAGCATGGTATTTTCGATAAAACTTCATACAAAAAAGTTAAAAAAAAATCATAATATCTTGCACTGTTATGTTTTATATACGAAATGATTTGTTAATTCACATATCATGATGCTTTCCACGTCGGCGTCAAAAGCATCATCATTGCAAAAAAAAAAGTAAATAAACAAAATAATTAATAAAATGTTTTAAGTAAACAGTTAATTGCGCACTCTGGATAACCATTTTCGTCTACCTTATGTTGTATAAGGAAATAGAAACGGCTGTGGGTGTGATCACTGGAAAATAGTGACAAGTCAAACAGACGAATAACTGCGCAGACTGTGTAATGTGTTTTTTTTCAATTCTACACATTTCAAAAATGGCCGTCTTTGAAATCATTGTGTTTAACTTTTTCAAATTGAAAATAAAAGTTTAAAAACATACAAATCGATTCATTTCGTCAAGCGGAGTTGATTGACATCAATTTTTTCAATTTTTTTGCATTATTATTTTTTTATTTACGTTTTTTCGAAAATTTTATATTGATGCTTTCGGTGCCAAAATCAAAAGCATCAAGGAAAAATTAGAATAAAGGTGATAAAATTTAGACAGATAATTCCGAACTGTGTCAAATGTAACATTTTTACTATTTTCATTTTGGTATTAGTATAAAAATGATCAAATTCAAATATAGTTTACTCTCTAAAATAGTACCCCGTTTCAATACCGTATTACCATATTATTAATAATAATCACTTAGCCTCAAATTTTAAGGACGGGTCTATAGAGTTGTTTACAAATAATGATCGAAAACTGGAAAACTAGATTTTAGTAATACTTTTATTTGTTTTATGAATTGGTCAAGGTTCTACTAAGTGCAAACAAGTTCATTATTGAGGAATTTCTAGAAAAAAATAACGTCCAAAAAATACGTTCAAATTCCTAGATGGAAAAAATCATCCATCTAATTTCCGAAAAATCTGATATTATTTTGTGTTTTTTTTTTCGGAATTTTTTTTTTTTTAGTAATTAATAAGGTCCAAAGAAATATTTGGTGCAATTTGGTTATATAATTCTATCTAAAACTTTATGTAGTGGGCCGTTTTTAGACAAGATGCCCCNNTTTTTTCTGTCAATGTTTAGGTTTAAGGTTGGGCCACAATAAAATGACGAGTTTTTTTGAAAATCTTGTTTTGATCACTAATTTTAAAGGTCAAGAATAGTTGCGAAACCCCCTGTTTTTCAGTTTTTCAAACATCAATCGAATTGATTCATTGTGAGACATAGTAGATTTGATTTGATATGATTTATTCTTTACCGAATTTTCGCCTATATATTTATTTGAAATATAGGCGAAAATTCGGTAAAGAATAAATCATATCAAATCAATCGAATTGTGGACGTTTTATTTTAAAAACGCTTCATTTTATTGTTGGCATTGATATTTGACGCATTTTGCTCTAAAAACTAAATTGAATGTTATATTACATTGATTTATATTAATATGTTCGATATTTTAACTGAACATTCCCTGATGTTTCAAGTAACATTTTCAAAATATGAAATAGTTTGATGGTTTTTTTTATATCTAAAAAAATACATCAACTGATTATTTTTTAAATAAAACACGCTGAGTTATCGGGACGGTTTTTGAATCAATTTTTTACGTACTGCGCAGTTATCAGGCCACCCCATGACAGTGCGAGGGCTTCTAGACGTCTATTAACTCTTTAGTTTTCATAGTTTTTGTCCCAAACTATTTNTTTTTGAAAATCTTGTTTTGATCACTAATTTTAAAGGTCAAGAATAGTTGCGAAACCCCCTGTTTTTTCAGTTTTTCAAACATCAATCGAATTGTGGACGTTTTATTTAAAAAATGCTTCATTTTATTGTTGGCATTGATATTTGACGCATTTTGCTCTAAAAACTAAATTGAATGTTATACACAGGGTGCGCCGTTATGTTTCACAAAAACATTCGAAATATAGTGAAACATAATGGCCCGATCGGGAAAAAGTGAAACATAACGGCGTAGGGCTTAACATATAAAGATATGTATTAGGGGAAAATATTTTCTCAAAAAAGTGAAACATAACAGCACGCTCGGGAAAAGTGAAACATAACGGCGCGAAACATAACGGCGCACCCTGTGTATTACATTGATTTATATTAATATGTTCGATATTTTAACTGAACATTCCCTGATGTTTCAAGTAACATTTTCAAAATATGAAATAGTTTGATGGTTTTTTTTTATATCTAAAAAAATAAATCAACTGATTATTTTTTAAATAAAACACGCGCAGTTATCGGGACGGTTTTTGAATCAATTTTTTACGTACTGCGCAGTTATCAGGCCACCCCATGACAGTGCGAGGGCTTCTAGGCGTGTATTAACTCTTTAGTTTTCATAGTTTTTGTCCCAAACTATTTCCATTTTTTTTAAATTTATTATTATTTTTATGTTAATAACTTACTGTAGTACTGATACGGTGTTCATAATTCTTAGTATAGACTTGGACGTTTTGAGAAATTTTTAATTGTTAAATTTCACTTTTGTTTTCAAATAAAAAATGTGCCGATGGCACTACCGGGTTTTTTAATAGCATCTAATAGCATTCGAAAGAGACTTAAAACCATTTAATATACACAAGATGCGCAGTTAACCGCCACCCTCCGCGGCGACCTCAACTGCGCAGTGCGTAGGCGATTAACTTGGAAAAAGTGGCGGTTAACTGCAAATAAGGGTGATAGTGTCAAAGTGGTCGTTAACNGTTAACGGAAAATAACGTGTAATTAGAAAATTCGTAGGCTTATATCATAAATTTTTATTTAATTATATGGCGAGTTAATGATCATGATTTTGGAAAATAAAATACGGAAAATATTTGGCGAACTTTTGATTCAAACTGTAAAAATAAAAGAAATTTTCACCAAATTATGAAATATAGATAAAAAATATTGGCTTCAAAATTATACTGAAGGGATAGTGCCCGAAAAGGATAAAAGGGATACCTGATAAAATCTGGACTTAATTTTCTCGGAAAAATATTCTCATTTCCCCCACCACATCTAGCTCAATTTGAAAGAAAAGACCAAGCGGTGAGGCGGGCGATGATTGGCGAAACAATATGTAATTTGAAACATTTTATATTTTTGTCATCGGTTAGATAACCGTTAACTGTTAACAGCATTCCTTAACATCATTTGTTCATAATAGAATATGAACTTCCATAGAAATTAGAATCAATAGAATTTGAATTTTTTGTTCACATTTTTGGCAAATTCTCAGAAGCATCAAAGTTCGTTTTTTACAGGTATTGATAAGCTGTATACTGGTGTGGGTTGTCAATTTGTCATCGAGCTCGATACGGGTCTTGCAATAGATTAGTACAATAGATAAGACCGAGTACTGTTTTAAACCTACAAGCCAAATTTGTAGGGTACGGGCCATCTGGTGTCATCGTACGGGCCATCTGGTGTCCTATTATATCGCATTAAAAAGCTACTCGGTATTCAACCATAAACAGGCCGTGCGTTGTTATACGGTCGACTCGCTAAAAAATGCACGAGGATGTAATTTTGACCTCATGAGGGCGCGGGGCGTAGTTTGATTGACTGTTACACTTTTACAGCCTTTTTATACTACGACAAAAAAATTTACAGAAAATCAGTGTGCAAAATTTACACTGTAAATATCCGGAGAAATATTAATTTCAGTATTTGTTGGATATGAAAATAAGACTAATAAGTTCAAATTTCATTTTAAAACTGAGAAGTTATTTAAGAAAGATACAATGAATTTTGCTCTAAAAACTAAATCAATCGCGTGAAAACTCTGAAAGCCTATAGAGTTTGAAATATCTTTTTTTCTTCACCTTCACGCCCACGTGGTGGCGCTACGTGGGTGGTTATGGTGTCAAACATTTTCTCATGGAATACTTCCAACATTTCTACATTAGCTCGTAAGACAAATTAATGAAATTAATGGCGTGAAATAGCTTTTATAGCGTTTTCCCGTAAAGTAAATTTTGTAAATAACGCTATGGACCCGTCCTTAATGAAAAATCATATGTCTCATACGACTCATATCATATATGAAATTAGGATCAATCCCAGCGCAAATTTATTTTGTAACATTTTAGTTCAACATTTAAGGTATTTTCATCCGTTATTGGCCATGACAAACCAGCCATATTTCGTCCAAACTTTTCATCACTAGAATCTCTTGTAAAATTTCGTAACAATATTAGATTCATAGAAAGCTGCCTGGTATTTGTGAAAATGGATGTTCATTTGTGAAAAACCGATTTCATAATATTTCGCGCCCTCTGGCCAAATTGAAACCAGCGAGCCATGTAATCCTCAATAAAAAAAGTAAACTACACCACCTGCGCCGTTATCGGGTCACCCTTTATCGGGTCAAAACCCGTTATCGGGTCAAAATTTCGACTAAAATTTTTCCAGCTACCCCACCTACGCACTGCGCCGTTATCGGGTCAAAAATTTGTCATTAAAAATGTTTGAATCCCTTTTCTGTTTTTATTTAATGTTTAAATACAGTAGACGTCTCGATATTTTCTCTATTTTTCATAATAAGATTATTGCCTTAAAATTGCAAGTTTTTCCGAAAAAAAGACCATTTTTTCAAATAAACGACTGCTTCAACTTGTGTCGTTATTGGTGCATCTCCGTATGTTTTAGTATACTTTTTAGTTCAATTGTTTTATTAAATTCAGATGGTACAAAAAAGTTATTTAATAAATACAAGCCACGGGCCAATTTCCGATAATATCGCTTTTTTTACAAAAAAAATCAAAGAAAATCAGAAATATGAATTAGAAAGTTCCTACTAGGAACATATAGGGAGTTGGTTATAAGGTCAGGCATTTGGACCGTTATAAGGCCAAGTAAGTTTATTTTGTGCACTAAGGTCAAGTAAGTTTTTTGAGAAGCATGCTTTAGAATTATGTCTTTTTAAGCTTTTTTGGATGAAAACCTCGCCCGGAAATTCCCGCTCGTGCCGTTATCGGGTCAAAATTTTAGATCGAAATTTACCAGACATTCCGCCTACGCCCTGCGCCGTTATCGGGTCAAAACCAGTTATCGGGTCAAAATTCTTCCTCAAAATGTTGACCCGATAACGGCGCAGGTGGTGTATTCTCATTGATGCTAAGGTACTTCAACGTGAAAACGTGATATCAATATTTATTTATTTGTAGGGTGTAAACACGCATTTCAATGCGTAAACTATATCGGCCATTTTTACTTTTACCAACGCAATACCGTTGTCAATATTTTAAACTTTATTTTAACGGCAAACATTTTAATTGTTTTATCTGGCGAAAGATATTGAATATGATCTCAAAGGTTTGTTTTTCGTGACAACAGTGTACACTTTGTGTTGGTAACACGCATTGTACAGTGTACACGATGTACACAATGTACACTATGTAAACTAATGAATTTGGTCAAATTAAGTGATCAATTTAAATGATCTAAGGCGGGAACGGAAATGTCATGTGACTAGGCATAAATTTTCGTTTTATTTTTCATTTTTTTTCAAGTAATACTATCAGTATAAAACATTCAAGTCTCCAAATCTAAATTTACATTCACGTCACATTATAAGTTCTTGAATAAGGACTACAGTCCCGACCTTCCAGTTGTGCAATTTGCGTTTTGCGAACAACTGGGCGGTCGTGTACAACTAGGGAGTCACAACTGGAAGGTCGGGACTGTATTTATTTACATGACGACCTTTATTGGGCCTCTGTTTTATAAGTTCATAACGTAATTGAATGTTATATTACATTGATTTATATTAATATGTTCGATATTTTAACTGAACATTCCCTGATGTTTCAAGTAACATTTTCAAAATATGAAATAGTTTGATGTTTTTTTTTATATCTAAAAAAATAAATCAACTGATTAGTTTTTAAATAAAACACGCGCAGTTATCGGGACGGTTTTTGAATCAATTTTTTACGTACTGCGCAGTTATCAGGCGACCCCATGACAGTGCGAGGGCCTTTAGGCGTGTATTAACTCTTTAGTTTTCATAGTTTTTGTCCCAAACTATTTTCATTTTTTTTTAATTTATTATTATTTTTATGTTAATAACTTACTGTAGTACTGATACGGTGTTCATAATTCTCAAGACTTGGACGTTTTTAGAAATTTCAATTTTTTTTTGAATAAAAAATGTGCCGATGGCACTACCGGGGTTTTTTAATAGGATCTAATAGCAGTCGAAAGAGACTTATCAGCGTATAATATAACACATTGTGCTACATTTTGTGAGTTTAGTGTTGACTGCGCGTTTCTCTAAATCACAAGAATAATTTTTTTTGCCGGAAATTAATTTTGTGATCAAAAGAATGCTAAAAATTGTAAATTATAAAATTCGTAGGCTTATATCATTAATTATTATTTAATAAAATGGCTAGTTATATGGCGGCACCGCGGTTTTTCCAAGAAAACGTTTCTCGAGGAAAACGTTTTTCTGGGAATTTCCCTGAAAAACCATTTCCCGGATAAACTTTTTCCTTGATAAACCCCTTTCCTGGAAAAACGTTTTCGTTGAAAGACGCTTTCTTGGATAAACGTTTTCCTCGAAAGACGTTTTCCTCGAAAAACTTTTTCCCTGAGAAACCACAAATGGATATTCCCTGATAAACCACAAATGGTAAGCCAGGAGCTGCTCTTCAAAAGCCAAACGGAATTTTCCCTGATAAACGTTTTCCTCGAAAAACGTTTTCTTGGATAAACGTTTTCTGTCAAAAACTTATTCTTGGAAAAACCATTTTTGAATTTTTCCCTGATAAACCAATTTGTGTTTTT
>SCLG01000665.1:41272-62277 GCA_004367875.1 Oikopleura albicans
ATATTTTTAGTGAAAAGTTTTCACATATCCTTCATATACTGTTTCAGGTCAATTAGGACACTTTTTTCTTATTTTGATTCTCTTAATATTGACCCCCCTTTTTTAAAATACTAGGGCATAAATGACTAACATCTAGAAGCTATAATGTAACACTTTTAACACAGAGAACTTTACTAGGTTCAGGCCTCGGCACAATTTGCTGTTTTTTGGCTCGGCTCGCATTGGCTCGGTTTTTGACCGAACGAAGTTTTGTTTTGGCTCGGCTCGGCTCGTCTTGATAAGCTCTAGCACAACGTACGAGCAGTAATTGTTTTTCGCGATTCGCACATTTTCGGACATCGAACACGCACATCGAGACGCCTGACTGTATATAAATTATAATGTTATGTCAAACATTATCGCGCTCCTTCTCCGGATTTCGTAATAATACCATTTGTTCCATTTTAAAATGATTTGTTGTACATTCAAAAATTCTCCTTGAATCCGATTTTACTCGTAAACGCCATCAGACAATTGTTAATAACAGCTGGAGGCAAAATTCAGAGGTAAATAGTAAAAATATAGGTCATTTGGTTCACAGACTGTATTTGTTCAGGTGAAAAATATCTCGAAGAAAAATAATCCGATTTCTTTCGGTATGATAGTAGGTCGGATTTTTATGCCGTTTTTTAATGTGCAAAATTTCCAGTATGATGAAATTTGGTGATAACTGTTTCGCACTATTTCGCATATAATAAGCTATGATTCATAACGACTGGAAAATACAAGGTAAAAGTAACAGCACATAAACCGACCAAAAACCCGTTAACCTATGCAGGTTTTTGGCCGGGTAACGAGTGGCTATGCATTGAGCCGTTAACCGGCCAGTTTGTCAAAGCTTTTATTGGCCGGTTACCGGCGCATCCTGTGTATTGTATATGCTTATGCTATACATGTAAATTGCAGTTTTTACATATTCTCGAGTACGTCAGTGCTCAAAGAACAAAGTTTTAATTCAATTAAAATGAACCACCTATGTTTCATATTTACGGGATTGTCAAAGTAGATATGAATACACCTGAAGTTAACATTTTGAAGTCTTTTTTTAACATAAATAAACACTTTATATGGATCTTAAAAGATCGAATACACCGTTAAAGGTGTATCCGGCCACTTTCGCTGTCCAAAACTGGACTGTAAGCGAGTGAGATTTTGCATAATGCGAAATTTTCGAGAGTATGGGTTTCGAAGTCATATCTCCGTAAACTAACCCTTAACCAATGAGACCCTGTAAGTAACAATTTTCATGGAAATGAAATTGTCAAAACGTCAAGAAAGACGGTGTGATCAGAAATGATTATATGGACCCCTACGGGTTGGTATCTGCTTGGGACCCTTGAGAGTTAATGCATTACAGTCCCTACTCCCAATACGGACGCTATTTTTGATAATCAAAAACGTCCATATTGGGAGTAGGGATTGTACTACATAAAACTTAAATGCACTTTAAAACCACCACCCCTGTAGGTTTTGAAAATGCATTTAACTTCCCTGTAGTACAGTCCCTACTCATATTTTATTCAATAATACGGAAACTGTTGGAACACAAACAAGTCGGTACTAGTACAGTACTGACTAGTACAGTGGAGACATTTTAAAATTTGAATTTCGATAAAAAAAATTTGGATTTGTAAACACTGTTTCTCATATCATAAATTCGTAAAATACAAATTAAAAGTAAAACCACACTTTATATTTAAATTGTCATTATCTTTAGGATAATAACATTTTGATTTTTTACATATTGAATTGTTTAACGCTTTACATAGGCTATCTAGCATTTTTGACGTTTTACATAGCCTATCTACTAGATAGTATCTAGCATGTATAAGTTCAATCATATTGCAAACATGATTTACGATTGTCTTCTAAAGGCTACATTTTGGAAGTTTTGTTGTACAAAAAATTATCCCTTACTATAGTATTAACATTTAGAATAATATTAACATTTTATGAATTATAGAGATCTTCAAAAAAATATTTAAACCGTGTCATGTAACTATAATTGATGTGGTGATACCAAAATAGTGTTAAAATGATATGAAATTTGCTTTATTCAGTCAGAGTCAAGGCTCGGCAAGAATGGCTGGGTTTGGCTTAACCCTAGACCGTACAGTGTGGACATATCGGTCCACACGGCCCTTATTTTGGAAATATCTCGAGTTAGGCGTAAGATAAAACTCTACCATGTAAACGGGCAATGACTGCAACGGTGACGTCATAATAGCGTTACAAATCATAGGAAAATTGCTCAAAGCCTTGCAGTGATCGCCCGTTCACACGGTAAATCAATTTAAACTCGAATTTTCTATCTTTTCTTTATTTAAAATGATATGAATATAATTTTTTGTCGGAGTGCGAGTATTGGTTTTAGGCGCTACAAAAATATGATTTTTCGACTTAAGCACATGTAATTGCGCTAAAATGAAGAAAACACAATATTTTTAGCGAAAAAAATTCGTAAAAACCCCCGTCCCCGCAATCATAGTCATTCGCCGGTCTTGTAGTGAAAAAATCTAGTTTATTTACTGTGCCGATTGGCACACAGACCTATTAAAGCACCAGTTGTCCAGATCTCTTTTAAACGCTCAAAAACATAAAAAAAATGCTTTAAAACAAAGTAAAAGCAAGAAAAACTTACAAAAAACGTATTATTCATCTCAAATAACCTAGGGTAAAGATTTTCAGGTAGAAAAAAACTGTTTTTGTTTTTTTGTATTTTCTTTAGCGCTTATACGACGCATACGCCCGCTACAAAACCCTATGATGCAGACAGCTGCCTTGTTCAAATAGATTAAGATTGGTGTCAAACCAAGAAGTATTTGTCCAGTTTATATTACACAAAAAATCGATTAAAAATTCGCAGCTGTTAANATGTACCTTTGTTTTTGTTCCAATAAAATTCAAACTGAATCATATTGTGACCAATACATTCACAATTTATTAAAAACCTTGAAATCCAAGATTGGTTCACAAATAAACAAATCACAGGCCTTTTGGTGCGCGATGACGTATTTGTCCACGCTGTACGGTCCCTGAACAGTACCAAGTGTACGGTCTAAGGTTAAGTTAAGTTAGATCAGGCATATGGGGAGCTTGGGTGTCCAACCCGGGCCACTCGCAAACCAACCCTTAACTCCTTAAAAAATCAACTCAAAAATTGACACATTGTAAAACATTTATCTCTAAATTTTTATAACAAATTTAGTGTTTACTGGTCATTTGAGTGAATTTTTAAGAATAATTATGTATGACAATACAATCTGACATTGTCCGCGTAACACCTAAATTGTCTCGCGCTGTCAATTTTGATTGGCCGCATTGACATAGCAACGCTAAAAACAATTAACGATTTCTTCCTTTTTGCGGCGCTTCCAACCTAATTGTCCGCGTAACAAAAAAGGGAACATATTGGTACTTACTGTTTCGCGTCGCGATGGTAACGCGGCCAATCAAAATGAGAAGCGGGAAACAAACAAATTTTTTGACTTAAAGCGAGCCAAGCCGAGCCAAGCCAAAAAAAATTTTCCGCTCAAAAGGCGAGCCGAGCCAAGCCAAAAAAGTAGCCAATTGTGCCGAGCCCTGACGCTTACAATACATTTTTATATGATATAATGATTTTTAAATACTGCTTCGCACATCATGAGTCCTGCAAAATAAGTACTGTAAATGTAATATGTACAGTAAGTTAACTTTTAATCATTCAATTGAAATAAAACCACTACTCCATGGAACAGCTGACATTGTCACGCTCTTAGCAATTTCCATATCATTCATAATGTAATTTTCTCAACACAGCAACAATCACAACTGTTCCATACGGTATTTTTTTTCTATACGGCTTTGCACTAGTAGATATTATTCCTCAAGTTAACATTTTTAATTTTTTTAAACATTAATAAGCACTTATTTTTGATTAAACGTTACTCATAAAATATCCGTACTATAAATTTCTGATTATTACTTTTTACTTTCGATTAATTTTGACCACTTTAATAAAGAAAGATATAAATATTTTTAATACGATTTACGACTCATGACATAAATAATGATTCGTATTTAACCGGTACCCTGGTGTATTCACGGTAAAGTTATTTGGCGAGCATAACTTATACATAAAATTTTGATATATATTTGTCCCACATTAACCCTATTAGGGGCTTTTGACAGTTCAATATTAGCATCTCGTGTAGTTTACATTTTGAATAAGACATTCATTTAGATACTTTTTAGCATAAATAAATGTACCATCAATAGATAAATCCGAAAATATTTCATTTCTTATTTCATCCTAATTTTTTTTTGTAAAATTGTTAATTCAGATATCAATACTGTATTGACAATACATATCTCATATCATACATAAATCAATTACACTAACAAACTTACACTGTAACTAATTTCAAGTTATCATTTTTACGTTTTCGTGTGAAGCATTACGCACTTAATAAGTACTTTATAATAATTCAGATGTACGTTTATCTTGGTAACTTTTCAACTTATAGCTGACACACTGTTTACTTATTAAGTATTAACTTAAAGTTAACCAAATTCATGGAATTTAACACTTTTTTTACCTCGTCGCTTTGTTAACTAACCTAAACCGGTGGTGTATTTAAATGTTAATAATTTATTCGACAAACACATGGTTTTTCTCGAAAAATGTTCGAAATACGGTGTTCCCAAATTTTAATATACGTTTACAAATTGTAACTAATGTGTCTAAACTATATGAAAATAATTTTTCTGAAAGTTAGAAATTTTTCGTACAGAGAACATATACATACATATATACATACATATGTATGGATTGCGCTTGATTTTTAATAATATTAGATTCGTTGATTATTAATTGATGTACTTTAAATACGTATCCAAGTACCAAATCATTGTTTAAGCATATTTTTGATGAATACATGAAAACAGTTGTGCTGCATTCTTAATAATATTGAAAGATTGTTTTATTATTTATAAAAGTACTTAATAATACTTAATAATTGGATAGTTAGTCCAGCATATTTTTATAAACATGACATGTGGACACACTGTGCCTACTGAGCACACTTTTAATCATTAACTTCAAGCAATTGCTTATGAGTTATAGGAAATATATAAGCATTATTTATATAAGCAATATATACGTGTATAAGGAAATAGACAAAGCTCCTCAAGGTAACATTTTTAAATTTTTTTTTTTTGAACATTAATGAGCACTTATTTTTGATTAAACGTTACTCATAAAATATACGTACTGTAAATTTCATATTGTTAGTAGTTTTTACTTTTGATTAATTTTGACCACTTTAATAAAGAAAGATATAAATATATTTAATACGATTTACGACTCATGACATAAATAACGAGTCGTAGTTAACAGGTACCCTGGTGTACTCATGGTAAAGTTATTAGGCGAGCAAAAAATATACATACAATGTATACATACAAAATGTATACATACAAAATATACATACAATGTAATAAAACTTTGTGGGCTCGCTCGATGAGAACATTCAACCTTTAAGGTTAACCTTTAGGGTCAACCTTTAAATTAAGAATTAGCATCTTAAATATCATCTTTAATAGCATTTCCTGTAGTTTACATTTTGAATAAGGCAATTTTTTAATACAATCAAAAAATTATTTCAGATACTTTTAAGCATTAATGAATGTATAAATCAATAGATAAATCCGAAAATATTTCATTTCTTATTTCATCCTAATTTTTTGTTGTAAAACTGTTGATTCAGATATCAATACTGTATTGACAATACATATCTCATATCATACATATATGATATATCAATTACACTAACTAACCAGTTATCGTAGTACCAAATGTGCTGAAAAAGTGTTAATTAAGATAATTGAATGTTGCTAAAATAACTCGGTATGGCGTTTTGTCTAAAAAGAGCAGAGATAACTCAACTTTTAAAGATAACTGTTGTTTACATAATTTGTTAGGGGTTGTATTTAACAAAAAACACCTTAAATTGGGTATTATTTTGAAATATAATTTAATTGAAAATTCGAATAATTCAGTTGTATGATTAAATTTATTTTTAACAGATGCACTTAATTTGAAACGATTAATTTTCATTTGATTAATTTTAAGGACCACGTTGGGTGACCCCAACTTGGGTCTCGTTGCCAAAGTGCATCCATTCGGTGGGAACCCGGTAGGAGGTTGAGTAACTTTTGGTTACAAAGGTTCAGTTCGGTCACGGGGCCAACGTGAACCCAATTTTTTTAAGATTTTAAGATTTTTTTATTAATTTTGTCATTGAACATTTGTCATAACGCAATGACATCTATTAATGCAGTTCTGAAGGTTTCATTTTTTAAAAATATTTATTTTCTCAATATATCACGGTCACATCTTTTTGGACTCATATTATAAGCGGTCTGTACAAAAAATATTGAAAAATGTCTTTAAGGGGATTAAGAACTGTACTTGGTTCATATTAATATCAACATCCGAATGAATATACAAATATGTTGTTTACAGAGTTATTTGACCAACTCCTCGAGAAAATTTGTCATCTTATCCGAGAGTACGACAAAAAGGTCTCTCTCGATGTACAAGTCTCTCTCGATGTGCATATCTCAGTATATACCTTATAAGATTATGTTAAACATTCTCGCATTGATATCTTTACTGTATTAAATTGAAAAGGGAAAAAACAAAAGGGTTAACATTTTTGTAATTTGCAAATTATAATTTATTTATTAAATTATAATTAATAATAAAACGGATAAAGATATTATTTCAAAACTACTTAATGGCTGATTCATTATAAATAATATTAATTTACCAATACTGACATTCGTATAATATACAGGGGGTGCTCCGTTAAGAGTCCACTATAATTTTGAAAAACAAATGGACGGTTAATGGAAAATTGCGAAGTATATCAAGTTGAAGGGGATGGATTTTCAAAAGTTACATTTTTAAAATACAAAACTCGACGAAATATAATTTTTAATATGTTTAAAATGTGTAGTCGATCTTTATAAAAAGGACAGTCTCATTCAGACTAAGACCCAACAATATTTCGATGACTATGTACATTTTTAAACCAGAGAACTAAACGATATATAACTTTTTTTGACATTTTGTTTTGAGCGAGTGTGTTACAACTCTTACTCCCATTAGAAGCGGTTTGCACTAAAATACAAAATTCTCCGGAAAACTGGTAATCTTCCCCGTGAGTACGACGAGCAATGTTTTCCTCGATGTGCATTTCTCCCCCCATGTGCACATTTTTCGGAAATCGACTGTATATAAATTACACAAGATTCGCAGTTAACCGCCACCCTGCGCGGTGTCCTTAACTGGCGGTTAACTGCGCACCCTGTGTATAACATTACACATGTATGTTAAACATTCTCGTATTTATCTCTTGATTTCATACATTATATAATTATATATTTTCTCAGATTGCACTTATGGTTCATTTTTGATTATCGTTTGTCGCACATAAAAGATACGTACAGTAAATTCAACAAAAGTTGGTTTTAGCTTTGAGTCATTTTGACCACCATAATAAAGAACTATTTAACTCCCAAAGGTCCCCAGGTGACATATAATCCGTAGAGGTCCCTTTGATAAAATTTGATCAAAACGCCCTAGCGGTTAGGGTCCAAAAAAGTCAATTTCGTTGTATGTTTTATAATGTTCCTCATACAATTCCACTAGACTCGTGTTTCAGCGATTTTTTATTAAGCCCGGTTAACAGTCATTTTCGGTCCATTTAAGGCCTTTTGATCAAATTTGATCAAATGGACCCCTGGGAGTTAACATATAGTTAATAAATACATTGAATATAAATACATAATAAATACATAATAAATACAATAAATACATTTATTTTGGTGTGGTATTTTTTGTGGGGTCTTACTAAAACCGTTTTAGCTTATTTTTAATGCGCAAATTCTCAGATTGTTGTGTAATAATGTCTCATCTACGACGTAGTCGTAGATAAGACAATTATCTGCAAGACAACTAGAGACATAGACATATATATAATTGTTTCACTTGTCGAATAAGGAAATTGTTCGCAATTTCTTTCAACACTATAGACATAGGAAGTTTGCAGATAATTATGATTATCTGCAAGCTGCCTATGTCTATAGTGTTGAAAGAAATTGCGAACAATTTCCTTATTCGACAAATGATAAAATTAGATACATGTCTATGTCTCTAGTTGTCTTGCAGATAATTTGTCTTATTATCTGCAAGCTTCGTAAGTCTATAGTGTTAAAANAATTATAATTAATGATAAAACGGATAAGGATATTATTTCAAAACTACTTAATGGCTGATTCATTATAAATAATACTAATTTACCAATACTCAGATTCGTATAATAAACATGGGCTGCTCAGTTAACAGTCCACCATAATTTTGGAAAACAAATAGACGGTTAATGGCAAATTGCGAAATATTAGCTAAAAATTATAAGTTCTACAGTCCCGACCTTCCAATTGTGTTGAAGGAGATGTATTAAGTTGAAGGGGATGGATATTCAAAAGTTACATTTTTAAAATACAAAACTCGACGAAATATAATTTTTAATATGTTTAAAATATGTAGTCGATCTTTATGAAAAGGACAGTCTCATGCAGACTAAGACCCAAAAATATTTTGATGACTATGTAACATTTTTAAACCAGAGAACTAAACGATATATAACTTTTTTAACATTTTGGTTTGAACAAGTGTGTTACAATCTTTACTCCCATTAGAAGCGGTTTACACTAAAGTTCAAAATTCTCTGGAAACTGGTAATCTTCCCCGTAAGTACGACGAGCAATGTTTTCCTCGATGACCATTTCTCTCCAGATGTGCATATCTCTTTCGATGTGCACCTTTTTCGGAAATCGACGGTATATAAATTACACAGGATGCGCACTTAACCGCCACCCTTCGCGATGCCCTTAACTTGCGGTTAACTGCAAAAGTGGCGGTTAAGCGGGTGGCGGTTAACTGCGCACCCTGTGTATAACATTATGTTAAACATTCTCATATTCATCTCTTGATTTCATATATTATATAATTATATTTCATAGGCTGTTTGTATACGAAAATTCTCCGATTCTACTTATGATTCATTTTTGATTATCGTTTGTCACTCATAAAAGATACGTACAGTATATTCCACAAAAATTGGTTTGAGTTTTGAGTCATTTTGACGACCATAATAAAGAACTGTTTAACTCCCAAGGGTCCCAAGTGGCATATAATCCGTAGGGGTCCATTTGATCAAATTTGATCAAAACGCCCTAGCGGCTATGTTAGGGTCCAAAAAAGTCAAGTTAGTTCTATGTTTTATACTGTTCCTCATACAATTCCATTAGACTCGTGGTTCAGCGATTTTTGATTCAGCTCGGTTAACAGTCATTTTCGGTCCATTTAAGGCGTTTTGATCAAATTTGATCAAATGGACCCCTGGGAGTTAACATATAGTTGATAAATACATGACATGATGTGCCAATCGAACACAGTTTTAAGCATTCATTTCAAGCAATGACTTTTGAAAAACGTCTATAATAATTTGGTCATTCAAAATTATATCTAAATTTTTTTAATACGATATTTAATACGATTTACGACCCCTGACATAAATAACGAGTCATATTTTACCGGTACCGTGGTGTACTCATTGTAAAGCTATTTGACCAGCCCAAATTAAACATAATAGAACTTTGTGGACTACTCCTATGAAAATTTTCAACCTTTTATTTAGATGTAGTTTACAAAATGAATCGTTTTTTTATTCCCGGTTTACATTTTGAATAAGTTAATTATTTTAAACTTTCAAGAAACAATTTTAGATACTTTTTAGCATAAATAAATGTACCATTTAAGCATAACATATAAACGGTGAATTGAACAAAAAATGCGGGCGAGTCAACGTTTTCAGGCACCCATTTTTGGAAGAATGTTATTCGCACCAGTTCATTGGGAGAAATGTCTTCTAAAGAACTTTAAAAAATCGTTTTTTGAAAAATCTGTGTCTATAATGAATGTGTATAAATAATAAAACATTGTAAATAATAAAACAATAATAAAACAATAATAAAACATTGTAGCATTTGGGATAGTAGCGACTATAACTCAATTATAGGGGTAAACATTTTTGTTATTGGAAATTTCAAATCATAATTGGTGTAACGGATAAGGATATAAACCACCTGTCTACGGAAGTTAACAAAACGATGAGGTAAAAAGGCTACCGTGAATTTTGTTATCTTCGAGGAATTTTGTTAACTTTAGTAGACAGTGTGTCAACTAAAAATTGAAAAATTGACGCCAACTGACTGTTAACATCCGACCATGTTGTTAACTTTAGGGGTGTTAACTTTCGTGAAAAAATTTGTTCGTTCAGCTGTAACAGCGGACGAAAGTCAAAAAAATCTATATTTTTTGTCCTGGTTGGTGCTTTTCATGTCGATATATAAAATAAACTCGAACATTTATTGCCAATTTTTTTAGCAACTCTATGTTTACCCAATAAATTATTGGGTTAACATAGAGTTGCTAGAAAAATCCAAAAAATTTTTTCGATTAAAAAAATTCTCCATCCGTTTGCTGTTATTCACGATTAAAGTCCAACGGCCTATTTATAGTCTGTTCGGCTAAGGAGAGTTAATAAACCTTAAAATCAATTTTTTGAGGAACATTTTTCTATTTAGAATAAACTACAGACGGATCTCATATTGAGAGACGTAATTTTTGCGGCATAAATAACGTTAAAATCAGCACAAATAAACTGAAAACAAGAGTTTTAACATACACCTCCTAACCAGTTATCTTAATAGACTTTGATTATCTTTTTGGACCAAAAGATATCGCGATTTCAAGTTGTTTTACCAAACGCCCTACCCATCTTAACACTTTTTCAGCAAAACAGTTTACTGAGTTATTTGACGAGCTCCCTTAGAAAACTAGCCATTTTTTCCGTGAGTACGACGAAGAATGGCTTTCTCGACGTGCATGTATCTCTCGATGTGAATATCTCTCTCGATGCGTACGTTTTTCGGAAATTGAATGTTTATAAATTATATAGCACTATATTAAACATTTTGGTTTTGATACATTTCTGATTTGGCTAAGTGTAGTTGGTTTGGATACATTTTTGCCGTTTAAATAAATTTTTAAACATGTAAAAAAACATTTTTTTTTAATTAATTTGTTCTAAATCGGAAAATGTCTTCAGGTACGATTTAACCCCTAAACGCCATCAGATAATTCTTAGTAATAGCTGGAGGCATAGATCAGAAGTAGATAGTGGGAAAATGTAGGTAATCTAATTTACAGACTGTATTTGTTCAGGTGGAAAATTTTTCAGACTAAAATAATCCGATTTGTCTCGGTGTTGAATTTTTCGGGTTTTTATGTTGTTTTAATGCGTTAGATTCCCAAGATAAGTTCATCATAAAACGTTCAAATTTGAACAAATGAGGAAGAGCAATTCCCTTTTTTTTACCCAAAAATAACACATCAAAAAATAATGTTAACCCGTGTTCACCGCCGGCAAACAAGTTCATATCTATTAAATCATTGTAATCGGTAGATTNATTATTTTAATTATATTATATTATTTTAAAAATAATCAATTCAACATTCCACTAATAATTCTTAGAAAACCTTTTGTTCCATTTTTACATGATATTATGATTTTTAAATATTGCTTGGCATATCATGAGTTCTGCAAAATAAATTGTAAAAGTACGCAAACATTTTACGTATTACCGAATATATTAGCTTTAATCATTCAATTAAAATACACCCCTTGCGCAGTTATCTTGCGAAAGTATTCTCAAAACAAGGCAAGATAACTGTGTAGGCTAGAAAAAGGCTAAGATAACTGGTCAGTGCGTAGGCGGACCTCATTAAATATATATGCTAAATAGCCTTTCGGCAAAATAAGTGATAAAGAGATAACTGCGTATGGGGTGTAAAAGCTGTACCGTATAGAACAGCTGAAATTGTGGCGCTTTTTATAATTACGCCTCAAGTTAATATTTTAAACACAAGTTTAACTCATTTTGTTACAACCTTCCATACGAAGTGTGCATACTTAACCCTCATATAATTGTGAAATGCAAAATACCAGGATTTTGGAAAATGGATTATGCTTCATTTTAATAACATTTTTTGTCAACTTAAGTACTTTTATGCATACTACAAAGGGTTCCTGATCAAATATGGACGTAATATATATATTCTTTAAAAAGGTTTTGTTCCATTTTTACATGATGTAATGATTTTTAAATATTGCTTGGCATATCATGAGTTCTTCAAAAAAGAATGTAAAAGTACGCACATATTTTACGTTTTACCGTTTTACCACCCAAAGCAAGATAACTGTGTAGGCAAGAAAAATGCTAGGATAACTGGTCCGTGCGTAGGCGGACCTCATTAAATATATATTTTGAATTGCCTTTAGGTAAAATAAGTGATAAAGAGATAACTGCGTATGGGGTGTAAAAGCTCTACCGTATAGAATAGCTGAAATTGTGGCGCTTTTTATAGTTACGCCTCAACATAATATTTTAAACACAATTTTAACTCATTTTGTAACAACCTTCCAGGAGAACAAGCTAACAGTATTTTTAAAATGGATTATGCTTCATTTTTAATAATAACATTGATTTTTTTTTTGTAAAATTACTGAAAGTACTTTTATGCATACTATTAACCAAAGTAATATGATATGACTCATACACAATCCGTATACAGTCCTCACTTCCAATACGAGCGTTTTTGATTTCCAAAAATAGCGTCCGTATTTGGGTGAATTCTCATAAAGTGTCCATTTTCGACTGCCTTGTGGATATTTGCCCACAAAAAGCCTCCTTATTGAGTGCGTCCGTATTGAGAGTAATGGGTTATGAGTCATAACTTATGACAAATGACTGTATTTACTGTTTATGGTGAATTCTTTTAGGTTTCTTAAGTGAGTTTAGAGACCTACGAAATGATTACGATCAAGGAGCAACATTTTTAAAGTAAAAAAAAAATAAACAATATTAAATAATAAATTATAAAAACATTTTTAGTTCAAAGTTTAGAGTGAGTTACAAATTGTAACTTACAATACTTCAACTCACCAATGACACTTTTCAGACCTTTGCGCACGGAAAAATAGAATTTCCTGAAACTCACATATATGATGCAGTTTGACCAGTAAATAACAATTGTGAAATAAAAAAAAATTGAAAGAGGACACGTTTTGGCGCTGGAGAGCATCATATATATGAGTTTTAGGAAATTTTTTACCGTGCGCAAAAGTCAGAAATTTGTCAATAATAAATTCTTCAATTACGAATTAAGAGACATAAATAACGGTGAAACCAGCAAAATAAGTTTTAAACCCGATATTTTTAACATATGCGTTACACACAACCCTTAAATTGTTATAGTGGGTTTATATAAGGTATCTATTATTCACCGTACACAGTCCTGACCTTACAGTTGTGCACTTTTCAAGGAAATTTACGAGACTGCCAAGACTATCAAATGTTACATTTTAAATAATCAAAATAAAGATACAGATTCGTAAATTTTACATTGACCCAAAATGTACCTTTTGAATCCGAAAATCAACCCTAAAAAGTTGTCTGAGAAACCAGTTATGCAAAAACCAGCAAAAATGTACCATAACGAGCGACTGCTTAGTTGTGCACGAGTATCAGGTGTGCACGTTTTTGGAAACGCAAATTGCACAACTGGAAGGTCAGGACTGTATGTTAAAAGTCCTCTGTTTCAGACAATTTTCCCTTAGAGACCCTTAACCAGACCCCTTTTTTATGAAAATTTTTTTTCGTTTTTTTACTAAATGTTATAAATGAATATATGCAGTAGGTGGAGGGACACGTTCTCGTTAGAACCCCGGTCCGACAGACTAACTAACAGTAAAGTAACATTTTTAAAATAGAGAACTATACAAAATATAATTTTAAATATGTCTTAAATATGTAGTCGATCTTTATGAAAATGACTAACTCATTCATTAGACTAAAACCCAAAACTTATTTTCCTCACTAAGTAATATTTTCAAAACAGGGAAGTAAACAATACACTTTTTTAACATTTTGTTTTGAACGAGTGAGTTACAATCCTTACTCTCATTAGAAGCGGTCTAAATTCTAAAACTACCTTTAATGGGATTACTAACTGTATTCGGTTCATATTCCTGGAAAAATAAAAATTGAATGAGATAATTATGTTCTCATTTTGGAGTTATATACGAATGTCTTTTTTATAAATTTTTTGGATCAACTTGTTGGGAAAACTGCTAATCTTTCCCGCGCGTACGATGAGCAATGTTTTCCCTGATGTGCAATTCTCTCCCGATGTGCAGCATATATCTTTCGATGTACACTTTTTTCGGAAATCAACTGTATATAAATTATAACTTTATTTTAAGCATTCTCGTATTCATCTCTTGATTTCATTTACATTAAATGCATGTTTTCAATAAAAATTGATTTGTTCTTAGTCTGAAAATGCACATTAAATACGGTTTTACCCGTAAGCGAGATCAGATAATTTAAAAAACAGCTGGAGGCATAGTTCAGAGGTAGATAGTGAAAAAAATGTAGGTCATATGGTTGACAGACTGTATTTATTGAGGTGGAAAATGTTTAAAAGTAAAACAATCCGATTTGTTTTGGTGTTTTGCTATACCGAATTAAGAGTTCGCCTTTTCCAGGTATAATTTTTCGGGTTGGGCTCTTTCCGATTCCCGTTTTAGAGAGTTTATTTTGAATTCTACTTTTTGATTAATCGATATTATAAAATCGTAGGTTAATCTAAAAGTGGTTCAATACTTCGAGTTTTAGCCCATTTATTACTCACACGCTTAGCCATTCAAAAAGACCAGCATGTGGCCTTATGATTGTGGGCGTAACTGAAAACCCAAATCAATAATTTCCCAGTAAAAAAAATTTACAAAAAAATCTCAAAGAAAACGTTGATACGAATATGATGAGAAAAATAAATGATTATTTTATTTATTAAGAGATTGATATCATCTACATGGAATGTGCAAAACTATCGTTCCTTGTTTGAAATAAACGTCAGAAAATGTAACCAAGTGGGTTTTCGAGAAAGAAACATTAACGAAGAATAAAATGTTCCTGATTTCACCAAAACTGTGTTTTTTACAGCACTGTATTAAAATTTCGTAGGTAATACCTAGTACAGTGTGGGCTAGTAAACCTATTTGCGTTTTTGTCTTCAATTGCGTGGCATAATCCCGACCAATAACTAAACCTTAAATTTGATTGAGTAAATTATTGATGCGGATTGGTCCCGACTAGTCATATGAGCTTTTGCGGGGATGATATTTTTCTATTCAGCCATAACACCGAAACACAAAAACGCGGGCCGACTTATTAAATCATACTGTAGTTTAAAAATTGTTCCTAAACCTTATTTATGATTCATTTGTACAAATGAAAATTTGATGAACAATTATAATTACAGGAGGTAGTCCAATTCTGGGTCGCTTCGCGATTTTCACTCAAAGTCCAGAATTGGCCTTTCGACCCAGAATTGGGGTAAAATGGATCCAAAAACGGAATTTTTAACCCCAAATTGGACCTTTCATTTTTTTGGGGAAAAATCGTCCCAGAATTTGTCTACCCCCTATACACTTTTTTCGAAATTTTCGATTATAGTTTTCCAAAATGATCCAAAATTTTTAGACGAGCAAAAAGAAGTACTGTCCTTAACCATTTATCGGACGTTTTCGGTTCTCGAAAATAGCGTCCGATAAATGAGCATCGTCACAAAAGAGGTCATTTTTTTATTAGAATGACCCCATTTTTGCCAAAAAAAGCGTCCGATAAATGAGTAAGCGTCCGATAAATGAGCGTCCGATAAATGAGCGTCCGATAAATGGTGAAGGACTGTATCAAAAAATAGGATCAACAGTATTCAATTGATGAACGATGTTATAAATATCATAAATGTCGATATAAAAATAAGAGTGAAAGAGTTAAAAAGTTTCTGAATTCTGATTCGTATCAATTTTTCTAACCATGGATTCCTTTTTTCTCTGAAAACTTTCATTTAACTACAGCACTTAACCAGTTATGTGAACAAAATTGGGTCATCTTAACACGTTTTGGACCAAAACGTATTGCGATTTCCAAGTGTATCTAATAGCAAACGCCCTACCCAGTTATATTCACAAAATTAAATTATCGTAACACGATTTGGCAAATTGTTGTCAAGATAACTGGTTACAATATTTTCAACCAATATTTGAAATTTCAAACTTTCTAAAGTTTGTTAAGCTAATGAACTTGGTCATACTAGATGAGTGTGAGCCTAACACGTAAAAAAACGTCCACAAACTCGTTTTGAAGAACTCGTTTTAAAGAAAAAAAATATTTAAATTGGAAAAAAGGTTTATATTCGAAAAACCTGCATTTTTTCGAATTACATTGAAATTATTTGAATAATTTTTTTTTTTTTCAATGATTGTTTATTCTGAGAAGTCAATTCGCGTGAAATCAACCCTGAAAATCAGTAGATTAAATCTGCATGTTCTTGCTTTGACCTACTTGATTGAAAAAAAAACCGTGAAAAATGTTTTTTTTAACTCGGCTGTTTGAGATAGTCATCTGATTGAACAGTTTAAAAATAAACACTGAAATTTTTATTTGTTTTTCGTGTCGGTATATCCGCGGTAGGGGTCGCTATTAAGGCACATGCTTTCTGCAGGCAATTGACAGAATTATTAGAGGTCATTTTAATCGTTAAAAAAAAATCAAAAAATGGTTAAATTTACTTTTCAGCACATTCAGTAGTTATTGATAGTTATAATGTAGAGCCGCCGGTTTCGGTTATGTTGGAGAGAGAAATTCGGTTTTACATTTTGATATTGACATGTTTTAAAATGTTACTAGATGAACATGGAATCCCTCTTAGAACTTGTGTTTCAAAAATGAGAATTGAAGAACCATACAGTAATGCTATAACCAGGCCAAAAATAACGGCGCAGTGCTTTACACATACAGATATGCACTTCGGAAAAAGAGTGAAAAACAACGGGAGGAAATCTTATGTAAAGTAGAGTGAAACAATAAATATCGAGGGTTCAGCTTCAAAGCGAGGCTAACCTATGTAAAAAAAACCTCGCGGACACACCATGCATCTTTTAAATAATTAAGGACACATACCGTACATCATGAACATTGATTTCACGAAAATNGTGGTTATCGTACCAAGGTTGGGTTATCTTACCATTTTTCACGACTCCTTCATTGGGCTATCTTACCAGAAAAAAATTAAGCGCGCTTTAAGTGGTAACCTTACAAAAGTTGGGTTATCTTAGCGTTTATTAGGGATGAGATAAACCGTCAGGTGGTGTAATTAATAATAATATTATTGTTATAGTACCATAAAAGTTCATAATATGGATAAACTAGGCAAAAATGACTGAAACATTAATTTTCGTGAAATCAATGTTCATGATGTATGGTATGTGTCCTTAATTATTTAAAAGATGCATGGTGTGTCCGTGAGGTTTTTTACGTAGGTTAGCCTCGCTTTGAATTTCTCGATATTTATTGTTTCACTCTACTATACATAAGGTTTCATCCCGTTGTTTTTCACTCTTTTTCCGAAGTACATATCTGTATGTGTAAAGCACTGCGCCGTTAATTTTCCGCCTGGATATAGCATTACTGTATGGTTCTTCAATTCTCATTTTTGAGACACAAGTCTAGTACTACAGTCTAGTACTAAGTCTAGTAACATTTTAAAACCTGTCAATATCAAAATCTAAAACCGAATTTCTCTCTCCAACATAACCGAAACCGGCGGCTCTACATTATAACTATCAATTATTTATAATCAATAACTACTGAATGTGCTGAAAAGTAAATTTAACCATTTTTTGATTTTTTTAACGATTAAAATGACCTCTAATAATTCTGTCAATTGCCTGCAGAAAGCATGTGCCTTAATAGCGACCCCTACCGCCGATATACCGAGACGAAAAACAAACGAAAATTTCAGTGTTTATTTTTAAACTGTTTAATCAGATGACTATCTCAGACAGCCGAGTTAAAAAACATTTTTCACGGCTTTTTTTTTCAATCAAGTAGGTCAAAGCAAGAACATTCAGATTTAATCTACTGATTTTTAGGGTTGATTTCACGCGAATTGACTTCTCAGAATAAACAATCATTGAAAAAAACAAACAAATTATTCAAATAATTCCAATTTAGTTTTTTTTTTTCAAAACGAGTTCTTCTTCAAAACGAGTTTTTGGACGTTTTTTTTATTTTTACGTGTTAGGCCCACACTCATGTTAAATGTAGTAATACTAATAGTATGACCAAGTTCATTTGCTTAACAAATTTTAGAAAGTTTGAAATTTCAAATATTGGTTAAAAATATTGTATTGACCACCTAACCAGTTATCTTAACAACAATTTGCCAAATCGTGTTACAATAATTTAATTTTGTGAAAATAACTGGGTAGGGGGTTTGATACGATACACTTGGCTTAAATATAACAAGATTCATTTTGACAACTCACATTTAGTACAATAACGTAGTAGATTACAGATATACTACTGTAGAATAAACTGCATACTTTGGAAGTGTACACACATGTACAGCACATGCGTAGTTACGTTGCTAAAGTATTTAGACAAAATGCAACATAATTGCTTAGGGCGAAATTTCTGCAGTATAACTACCCAACTGGTCTACTACAAAGTTGGAAATTCACGTACAACATATTTGGAAGTATTTAACTAATTTAAATGATATTTATCGCATTAAATGTAACATTTTTGAATAACTTTTTCTTTCAAAATAACTCACCCCTAAACATATCGGTGTACGTTTTGAAAAAATAGCCTAAAAAGGCGAAAACTAAGAATCATTAAGTCTTCGCATGATTAGTTTTTAAAAGGGGTGTATTAAAATGCGATTTTTTTCAACATGGAACATTTGGATTAAAAAACCCATTTGTTCCACCCAATTCATAAGGTCACCAAAAACTGTAAAAAAACGTTTTAGGTGGAACAAAAGGTATCTTATCCCAAAAACATATTTTAATTTAAAAGTAAATTGAGGAGAACGAGAAAAAAGTGTCCAAAAATCTGGACTTTTAACAGGTTTATTATTATTAATACACCATTTGTATCATGTTAAAACTATACGGCTTTAATATACGCGTTATAAATTGGTTTCAATTTCAAGAAACATCCTGAGGGAACCTTGAGAGTTAAAGATCTGAAAAACATCTTCCCAGGAGGTTCCTCGAAAAATAAAAACGATCTTCCCTTATTGTAGAAAAAAATATTTGAAAAAAATTGTTTTCTCCTAAATACCGTAGTGCCCTCAAATTAACATTTGTACAAACGCCAATGAATCATAAATAAGTTGCTAAAATAAAGTTTGCTAAAATAAAGTTGCTAAAATAAAGTTTGCTAAAATAAAGTTACTAAAATAAAGTTAATAATTTTCAAACTACAGTATGAGTTAATAAGTCGGCCCGCGGTTTTGTGTTTCGGTGTTACTCAATCAAATTTAAGGTCTAGTTATTGGTCGGGATTATGCCACGCAATTGAAGACAAAAACGTAAATACGCTTACTAGACCACACTGTATTTCCTACGAAATTTTAATACAGTGCTGTAAGAAACACAGTTTTGGTAAAATCAGGAACATTTTATTCTTCGTTAGTGTTTGTTTCTCGAAAACCCACTTGGTTACATTTTCTGACGTTTATTTCAAACAAGGAACGATAGTTTTTCACATTCCATGTAGATGATATCAATCTCTTAATAAATAAAATAATCATTTATTTTTCACATCATATTCGTATCAACTTTTTCTTTGAGATTTTTTTGTAAATTTTTTTTACTGGGAAATTATTGATTTGGGTTTTCAGTTACGCCCACAATCATGAGGCCGCATGCGCATGCTGGTCTTTTTGAATGGCTCAGCGTGTGAGAAATAAATGGACTAAAACTCGAAGTATTGAACCACTTTTAGATTAACCTACGATTATATAATATCGATTAATCAAAAAGTAGAATTTTTAATAAACCCTCTAAAACGTGAATCAGAAAGAGCCCAACCTTAAAAATTATGCCTGGAAAAGGCGAACTCTTAATTCGGTATAGCAAAACACCCAAACAAATCGGATTGTTTTACTTTTAAACATTTTCCACCTGAATAAATACAGTCTGTCAACCATATGACCTACATTTTTTCACTATCTAACTCTGAATGCCTCCAGCTGTTTTTTTAATTATCTGATCTCGCTTACGGGTAAAACCGTATTTAATGTGAATTTTCATACTAAGAACAAATAAATTTTTAATGAAAACATGCATTTAATGTAAATTAAATCAAGAGATGAATACGAGAATCTTTACCATAATAGTATAATTTATATACAGTCGATTTTTGAAAAAGTGTTCATCGAAAGATATATGCTGCACATCGGGAGAGAATTGCACATCAAGGAAAACATTGCCCGTCGTACGCGCTGGAAAGATTAGCAGTTTTCCCAACAAGTTGATTCAATAAATTTATAAAAAGAAATTCGTATATAACTCCAAAATGAGAACATAATTATCTCATTCAATTTTTATTTTTCCAGGAATATGAACCGAATATAGTTAGTAATCCCATTAAAGGCAGTTTTAGAATTTAGACCGCTTCTAATGAGAGTAAAGATTGTAACTCAATCGCTCAAAACAAAATGTTTAAAAAAGTATATTGTTTAGTTCCCTGTTTTAAAAATATTACTTAGTGAGAAAAATAAGTTTTGGGTTTCAGTCTAATGAATGAGACAGTTCTTTTCATAAAGACCGACTACATAATCGAGACATATTTAAAATATATACTAAAATACATATTAAAATTATATTTTGTATAGTTCTGTATTTTAAAAATGTTACTTTATTGTTACTTCAATC
>SCLG01000666.1:0-45003 GCA_004367875.1 Oikopleura albicans
GTTGTTGCACCTCTCTACCAATCGAGGCCGACCTTTGGTGACTTTTTTGCCGTGGTTTTTATTTTATTCTTATTTTTTGCACTGGTGGTTTTTTTAGAATAAATGATTTTATGGCGATTTTTATGAGCCATTCATTTTTTGGAAATATATCCTCGGGCGAATAGCCGAGTCTGATATGATTGTGCAATAGTTGTTAAAGTTGAGTTGTAATCTTTGATGGTGGGTTATAAATCGACTCATAACCACATTTATCTAACTTGTAAAATAACACCGTCAAGGTAACCCGTAGGGGGACAAGAGCCGGCAGTCAGGGATCTCTAGATGTGCACTCTCTAGATGTGCATGTCTCACTAGATGTGCGATTTTGGACGTAAATTTGTAAATACCATCTTTTTCAGACTGCTTTTTTCCCAAATGTACCGCTAGAATGACTCTCTAGCGGCTAGATGTGCACTTTTTGGGCTTTTTTTTGTCAAAAAATCTCTCTAGATGTTCTTTTTTTGTATTTTTGAAAATCCGAGCGTTGGCCAACGCTTGCGTTGGGCGTTGGGGGAAATGTGGAGCGTTGGCCAACTTTTCCAACACTGATGAAGGGGTTATAATTTATTTCATACTGTGTTTAGACTTGCAAAAGATCCTTGGGCGATATGACGAGCCAGTTTTGGTGTATTCAACATTCAAATTAATTCACAAGGCAGGCTTTGAAAAATTTTTAAAATATTTGAAAATGTCTGAAAATGTCTGAAAATGTCTGAAAATGTCTGAAAATGTCTGAAAATGTCTGGAAATGTTTGACAATACTTGAACATGTCTCAAAATGTCTAAAAACGTCTGAAAATGTCTGAAAATGTCAATTTTGGCTTTCCAAAATACCACACAAGCCCTAAATAAGTTGCTAATTCACAAACCAAATGTGGTTCTACACGACGAAGTGCGAATACAAAATGATGTTTTGGCTCATATTTACCACAGTACCAGTTGGAAAATTGAAAAATTTGCGTTTGCGATTATCGGAACGATATGTGACAAGAATCAGAAACTTAAAAGTAAGTGACTACTTAGCATAGAACTTTTCCAAGCCAAAAATTTTCAGAAGTATTTTTACTTTTTGTTCAATATTTTACTCTGGAAAATTTTGTTAAATATGGAAAAATAATTTTATTAAAGGAAGGTCTCACATTAATGGACACCAAATAACGGAAAATACTTCGAATTAAGGGACGCTTTTCCCAAAAGATTGAAATTAAGGGACGAATTTTTTCGAAAAACACATCCAAAAAATTCAAATTCAGGAACAAAAGTGGACTCTGGTCAAAATAAAAAAACCTTCCCTTAATATGAGGCAGTCTCATGAAGCGGGCGTAAAAAGCGCCTAAAAATGTAAAAAAAATATCTCAGATATTATCAAATCAGAACTCCTTTTATAATTTTTTTTTTCTGTAGAATACTGGTAGATTTAGAGCTAAAGATCAAGATTATATAAAATAATAATTAATAATGGGAAAATTAATTTAAGTGGAAATTGGACAAGGAGGCGTACTATACAGTCTTGATGCCAAAATTGCCAATCTATCCCGCTGTGATGTTGATTTGCGACTCAATTTGCTTTCTTTGCTGGTATCCCTAACCCGAAATTGTGCCGAAAATACGTTGCTAGTATTCCGCATGAAACACTGGCATACCTTCATTAGTGAAACACTCGAGGAATACCCGGACATTGAGCTTCACCAACTCAGCATTCAACTTTTAGCAAATTTGATAATGTCGGACAATGAAGCCGTGTCTCGGACATTTGTCATGCTTTGTTTATCATTTACCGAAATTGTACATTCTTTGCTTAGTGTTGGGTTAAAAATGACCTTTTTAGACTACATAATTGGTTGAAAAACTCTACCACGCCACCTACCTATGTAAGTAAACGAAAAGTAAAGTGAAAAAGGTGTTAACTTGAAAAATTGTTAACTAAGTTGAGTAGTGCGTAGGCGGAAGGGCTCGAAACCGTAAACAATGTTAACCTAACTTGAATTTAGACGGTTTTTTTTCGTAAATTGTCAACAAATCTTGTTAACTTACTTGAAGATTGTTTACTCAAGTAAAATTTATAAACCCATTAAAAGTTCAATGCGCAGATGGATACGAATCGCGAACCAACAAAAAGAACGACGACAAACTGATACATTCATAGCACATTTAAAGCCTAGGGTTGACATAGTAGACATTTCAAATTAATTTTATTTGATTCAATTTGAACCTTCAAATATAAACAGGATATGATAAATAGCAGCGCCTCTATAATAAAACCAATTTGGTACACGCGATCTTTGAGTACCAAGAAAAGCTTGAAGTGTTACTGAAAGCTTCTTTTGGTACTAAAACATCTTTTCCTACGAAACCTATTTTTGGTACAAATGCTTCTTTTGGTACCAATGCTTCTTTCGTTGCTAGGTTAGTACCAATGGAAGTTTCATATCAATAAAAGTTTCAGTACCAACAGAAGTTTTAGTACCAAAAGAAATTTAGTACAATTTTAGTACATTTAAGTACCAAAATAATTTTAGTACAAAAACAAGTTTTAGTACCAAAAGAAGCTTTTAGTACCAATTGAAGCTTTGGTAGGAAAATAGGCGCTTTCGGGCACCTATCGGTACTGTAAAAATTAGGCGTCAGAATTAAACGGTCCTGTGCTACGCGTAGTACACCACCTAACACGTTATGTTCACACCATCAAACGTTAAAAACTGTTAACATAATGTAATTTTGTTAACATAATGTGGTACGGCGCTTGCTTAAACAATTGGAAATAGAAGTGAATCAAATCCCAAAAAGTGTTAACATAATGTAATTTTGTTAACATAACGTGTTAGGTCGTTGTATTTAGACGTATGTTATCATATGTTTTATATTGATGCATCTGCTCTCACACTCGGGAAATTTTTTTGCTAGTTGGCAATTTGTATTCATCAATATTTTGAGAATGTATTGCTTGTATGATATTTTTGAGATAAAATACGATGAATTATTATGTGAAAAGACTTTGACTCTCAGGGGGAAGGAGTTTTTGAGAACCCGTAGGGGGAAATGCGTGTATATAAACACGCACTTAAAAAAATCACAATAATTTGCAATAATTAAAAAAAAACTGGTAAAGCCAAGTTGTAGAGCTCGTCAAACTACGTCGATCTGACTGTTAAGAAATTGATTTGGGCCACCAGGGCCCCGTAGAGAGCTGTTTGAAATCTCCAACCTACGCAAAAAAAACACCGTCAATCGAATTTTCTCGAAAAGTTGAGGGGGTCACCAATACCCGTTTTGCCCTACGGGGCCTACATATGCCTGAAATCGACAAAAAAATACAAGTTGCGTGTCTATACACACGCACTTCCCCTGGGAGTTAATAAACACACCTTTATTGCAGAGTTCAAATCCCTAATGTAAGCTAATTGTGCAATTTGGTTTGATTGCAATTTCACGCATTATAAGCTGCCTGGATCTTGCTGAAGACCTAAAAGATCAAATTTTCCGTTATGAACGCCGCTTTCAAATATTTTTCCTTCGCATTGTCGAAGTGATTTGTTTCTCGGTTAAACTCGGATTTGAAGATGACTTATGCAAAACATCCGTTGCCGGATTACTTAAATCGCTTTTTCTTCTCTTGACGCAATTCGGGAGTGATCTGAAACCCCTGACGACTTTTTTTGCGTCTTTGGAGAAGGAGCAAGATGACGACTTTGAAAATGACGCGCTTAAAAAAGGTAAAAATAAATAGGAGTTTTTTAGAACCCGTAGGGGGAAATGCGTGTTTATATACACACACTTTAAAAAAATCACAATAATTCGCAATAATTAAAAAAAAAATGGTAAAACCAAGTTGTAGAGCTCGTCAAACTACGTCGATCTGACTATTCAGAAATTGATTTGGGTCAAAAGGGCCCCCTAGAGAGCTGTTTGAAATCTCCAACCTACGCAAAAAATGCCGTCAATCGGATTCTCGTAAAGCTAAGGGGGGGTCAGCAATACCCGTTTTGTCCTATGGGGCCTCCATATGCCTTAAATCGACGAAAAAAACAAGTTGTGTGTCTATATATTCCCCCTGGGAGTTAAGCCGTACGCCGCTTATATTTTAAATAAAATTTAGTGTTCGAACGATCATCTGGTCGCAATTTTGGAAAATTTAACAAAGAGCTGCGCGGTTCGATCGCTTTCCAAACAGCGGCTCTTGTTTTTAAGATGTTTTACATGGAGACAGATGATATCAAATTGATAAGTGATGTGTTAACATCCCTCGAATTGGTCATCCAAGGTTAGTTATTTATCTCGGTACAGTTTGGACTGGGATAAATGTTCACTAAATGCTAATGATATACTGGTATATGATAGGAAATACCGGTATAAATTAGTGGTATATAATACCGATATGAAATAGTTGTATATGATACCGGTATATAATTGTGAATACCGGTATAAATTAGTGGTATACATTAGTGGTATATGAACAATATTTAACAGTGGTATACCGTATGTATAGTACCGGTATATAATAGTGAATAATGGCATATTATAGTGAATACCGGTCTATAATAGTGAATGCCGGTATATTACAGTCCTTGGGCCCACAACGCAACGCAAGCACTTCCCCAGAAAGCGTTGCGTTGTGGGCAAACCGATCATCAAATGCATTTCAGGGTATGCATTACAGGGTTTTGGAACCAAAAAAGGCTAGAATGGGGGCTATAATGTTTTCAATCACTTATAGGCCAAAACTCGTTGCGTTGTGGGCGCACTGTTGCGATGTTGGCGCACATTGTAGCGTTGTGGGGCGTACCGTTATGGGCGCCAGGACTGTATAGGGATTAAATGTGTACATGCAGAACGAGGAATTCAGTAGCTTAACTGTTGGCCTTTAGTAATTCAGTTTGCACCAGAGGTCGGCACTCAATCAAAACCGGGCCAATTTTCCATATTCACAAAAAAACTTTTGACTGTATTCTTTCATTTTTTCTAATGGTTTATTTAAGCTTACCCGAAACTTATTCCATTTTGCAATCGAAGTCATTTCATCATTCGTGTTCAATGTATTTGTCTTCAGCATTTGGATAGTGCAGAAATTAAAACCTCATGTTTAAATTTGATGCGCATTTCACTGCTGTTTCCGACCTGTCTCTTCAAACAACTGGTCATTGATGCCATCGTACAGGATAATAGTAGGGTTTCATTTTTTAAATGAAATACACTGGATGAGCTTTTAACCGACCAATCGTTAACCGGCCAGAAACCGTTTAACCTGCAATTTTTGCACCAAGTTTTTTCTAAGATGGGACTTTTTTGAAGCGACCCAGCCAGGATTTTCCTTTATCCTGGTTAAAAATTATAGTTAACACTATTTTTGATAGGCCAAATAATGTGGTAAAAACTAAAATTAATGAGACATTAGTTATGACGTATTTGGATAAGAAACCCAAATCGTAGAACAGTTGTCGAAATACTTATTAAATTGAAGAAAAAAATGTCACAATATGACCCGGAAGGCGAAGAGGACAAATCCTTTAATGCTACCCTACTTCAACGTTTTAAAGAAACAATTGTTTACGAAGGATTCGACACCGAAGGATATGCCTGGAGTGTAAATGAACTCGACGGCCTCTTACGTAATAAAGAGCAATTACTAAACCTGGCCTGCTCAAAATCGTCACGGTAAGTGCGACGCAACCGTTTTCACGTATAAATATTTTCATATTATGTTAATGGTTTGCTTGTTATTAAAAATAAAAGTGCTCAAAAAGTGTTAAGATAATTAAATTTCATTAAGATAATTGGGTATGGCCTTTGGTTAGATAATTAATCTCGATACATTTTGGTCCAAAAAGTGCTAAGATAACTAGTGTTAACGTAACTGATTAGGGGTGTATTTTGTTAAAAGACAGTCAACATTGTGGAAAATACATTGTATAGTTCGGTGTTAACATAACTGAAAATAGGTTTTTAGGGCAACATACCGATGAGTGATCCTCTCCTTTAAATTAATTATAATTTACCATTTTATAACCACTTTTTTACCACTTTTTCACCACTTTTATAACAGCACTTTCTAGTGCTGTACTGGAGACTATACTATACGCAAATATTTGGAGTTTTGACTTTATTCGAGCTGCGGTTGTTGATTCGAAAATTTCAAATGACATTCGAACGGTGCTTTTAGTTTATCTTGCCAAAGAATGTTCCCCTGATCGCATTGACTGGTCCGGGCTCGGCCTAAATAATGTCACGCCTCAGTTTTTAGCAGGGTTAAAAATAACATATACACTTAATTCCATTTATCGGTTGTGTAGGATCTACACAGGTACACCACCTGCGCAGTTGTCGGGCGGGTTTCGCGACAGAAAAAACGCCCGATAACTGCTTAGGGCGTTGGCGGAATCGGGGAAAAATAATTTGTCGACAAGTTTTCGTATCCATCATGTAACCTCGAGTACCGGAAATTACCGGTTAAAGTTAATAATCACTAAGAATTACTCTGATGAAAACCTCGGAGCTTAATTTTTAACCCAGATTTACGCATTTTTTGCGACCCATGCTAAAAGGGTTGAAATAGCGCCAACAGAGATGACAACAATGTTTTGTAATTTTATAAACGACAACTTCAAACAAAACACGGACGAGGTTTTTCTGGCGAATTACTCAAACGTAAACGAATCAGCCAACACAAGTGATCAATCATTTAACCTTGGCGTGAATGATGACGACAAATTGTCGGAATATGATGAAATTGACGATCGTGTGCCCAGTAATGCGCCAATTGAGTTAAATTTTTCATCCAATCAGATTGAAGAATTGAGCGTCCAAGAAAAAGAGGCGTATTCAAATTTGTTTTTGAATGCTCATCGTTTGTATCTGCACGATAATAAGCTCAAAGCCAGGGTTGAATTCAAAATGAAATACAGTCAGGGGTCTTTTGATGTGCGCTCTCTCGATGTGCGTTTTTTTGCAAAAAAAATGTAAATACNTAGTGTTCGAACGATCATCTGGTCGCAATTTTGGAAAATTTAACAAAGAGCTGCGCGGTTCGATCGCTTTCCAAACAGCGGCTCTTGTTTTTAAGATGTTTTACATGGAGACAGATGATATCAAATTGATAAGTGATGTGTTAACATCCCTCGAATTGGTCATTCAAGGTTAGTTTTTTCTCGGTACAGTTTGAACTGAGATAAATGTAGACTAACTGCTAATGATATACTGGTATATCATATATACCGTATTTGATAGTAAATACCGGTATAAATTAGTGGTATATAATACCGATATGAATTAGTTGTGTATGATACCGGTATATAATAGTGAATACCGGTATACATTAGTGGTATACATTAGTGGTATACATAAGTGGTATTTGAACAATATTTAACAGTGGTATAAATAGTACCGGTATATAATACACAGGGTGCGCAGTTATCTTGCGCACTTGGTCCTTGAAAATCCCCAAGATAAGCGTTTTTTCGCAAGATAACTGCTCAGTGCATATCATATAAATATTATAAATCCCGAAAAATAAAATTTTGAAAAGTCGCAAGATAAGCGTACGAGCGGCAATTTTCGCAAGATAACTGCTCACAAGATAACTGCGCACCCTGTGTAGTTAATAATGGCCTATAATAATAATTTATAGTGAATACCGGTCTATAATAGTGAATACCGGTATATTATAGGGAATAAAGGTGTACATGCAGAACGAGGAATTCAGTAGCCTAACTGTTGGCCTTGAGTAATTCAGTTTGCACTTTATATCAATTAAAACCGGGCCAATTTGCCATATTCACAAAAAACTTTTGACTGTATTCTTTCATTTATTTCTAATGATTCATTTAAGCTTACCCGAAACTTATTCCATTTTGCAATCGAAGTCATTTCATCATTCGTGTTCAATGTATATGTCTTCAGCATTTGGATAGTGTGGAAATTAAAACCTCATGTTTAAATTTGATGCGCATTTCACTGCTGTTTCCGACCTGTCTCTTCAAACAACTGGTCATTGATGCCATCGTACAGGATAATAGTTGGGTTTCATTTTTTAAATGAAATACACTGGAGGCGCCTTTAACCGGCCAACCGTTAACCGGTCAAAAACCCTTTAACCGGCCACTTTCAAAGATCGGACTCCTTTGAAGCTACCCAGCCAGGATTTTCCTTTTTTTCATTTATTTCTGGTTAACACTATTTTAATTCTGGTTAAAAATTATAGTTAACGCACAGGGGGAAGTGCGTGTAAATAGACACGCAACTGGTTTTTTCGTCGATTTAAGGCATATGGAGGCCCCGTAGGGCAAAACGGGTATTGGTGACCCCCCCCCTCAACTTTTCGAGAAAATTCGATAAACGGTGTTTTTTTGCGTAGGTTGGAGATTTCAAACAGCTCTCTAGGGGGCCCTGGTGGCCCAAATCAATTTCTGAATAGTCAGATCGACGTAGTTTGACGAGCTCTACAACTTGGCTTTACCAGTTTTTTTGAATTATTGCGAACTATTGGAAATTTTTTTAAGTGCGTGTTTATTGTCACGCATTTTCCCCCTACGGGTTCTCAAAAACTCCTCTCCCCTGAGAGTTAACACTAGTTATGATAGGCCAAATAATGTGGTAAAAACTAAAATAAATGGGACATTAGTAATGACGTAAGAAACCCAAATCGTAGAACAGTTGTCGAAATACTTATTAAATTGAAGAAAAAAATGTCACAATATGACCCGGAGGGCGAAGAGGACAAATCCTTTAATGCTACCCTACTTCAACGTTTTAAAGAAACAATTGTTTACGAAGGATTCGACACCGAAGGATATGCCTGGAGTGTAAATGAACTCGACGGCCTCTTACGTAATAAAGAGCAATTACTAAACCTGGCCTGCTCAAAATCGTCACGGTAAGTGCGACGCGTAAGTCGCGTAAGTCGCGACGCAACCGTTTTCATGTTTAAATATATTCGTATAATAAAATTCAATTATCGTAACACTTTTTGAGCACTTTTATTTTTAATAATAAATAAATTATGTTAATGGTTTGGTTGTTATTAAAAAAGTGCTCAAAAAGTGTTACGATAATTGAATTTTATTCAGATACACCCCCTAACAGGTTATCTTACCACACATTATCTTACCAAGATTGGGTTATCTTACCACTTTTTGGACCNAATCGTTTAGAGGATTCCGCCTACGCCCTGATTGGTTATCTTACCAATGTTGGATTATCTTACCACTTTTTAGATAACTTGGGTATAATTCTTGCAATAAAAAAAATAATAAAAAGTAAACAGTTCCCTTAACCGCAAACGTTTTTTACAACCGGGTTATAATTTTAATAATTTCACCAACTATAACTTATTAAAATCCACACTTAATCGGATTTAAATACACAGGGTGCGCAGTTAACCGCCAATTTTGCAGTCAACCGTCAATTAGGGGTCTGACAATTTTCCAGCGATCGCGCCTACGCCCTGCGCAGTTAACTGCCATTTGGAATTTTCAAATATCTGGGAATTTTTCATAAATCTTGGGAATTTTTCATAACTTGTTAATTTCAAAGCTTTACAAAATTATTTGAAATATAGTTTCTATTTCTGGTTTTTAATAATTTTTCGATTTATTTTATTATTATTACTATAAATTATAGCTCATCATATAAATCATGAGTCATCATTTTTGGGTTTTTTGCAAAAATGTCGAATTCTCATTGGTCAAAAACGAAAAATGTATTGCGCAATTCGCTAAATCGGGTTATCTTACCAAGAACCCATAAATTGGGTTATCTTACCAAAACCCCCTAAGTTGGGTTATCTTACCAGAGAAAACAGAGTTTTTGAGCATTTCCGCCTACGCACTAACAGGTTATCTTACCAAAGTTACGTTATCTTACCGCTTTTTTAGCGTTTATAAAGGTAAGATAACGTGTTAGGTGGTGTAGTTTGGTATGGCCTTTGGTTAAATAATTAATCTCGATACATTTAGGTCCAAAAAGTGTTAAGATAACTAGTGTTTACGTAACTGATTAGGGGTGTGTTTTGTTAAAAGTATTTTGTTAGAGTTCGGTTTTTCAGGACAACATACAGATGAGTGATCCCCTTCTTGCTGTAATTATAACTTACCACTTTATAAATACTTTTTTACCACTTTTTCACCACTTTTTTTACCACTTTTATAACACCACTTTTTAGTGCTGTACTGGAGACCATACTATACGCAAATATTTGGAGTTTTGACTTTATTCGAGCTGCGGTTGTTGATTCCAAAATTTCAAATGACATTCGAACGGTGCTTTTAGTTTATCTTGCCAAAGAATGTTCCCCCGATCGCATTGACTGGTCCGGGCTTGGCCTAAATAATGTTACGCCTCAGTTTTTAGCAGGGTTAAAAATAACATATCGTTTTTCCCAAACGTCAAGTTTGTAGACAATACGACGGACCCCTCCTTAATTCCATTTATCGGTTTTGTAGGATGTACACCACCTGCGCAGTTGTCGGGCGGGTTACGCGACAGAAAAAAACCCGATAACTGCTTAGAGTGTTGACGGAATCGGGGAAAAAGTACCGGAAAAATCGGGGAAAAAGTACCGGAAAAAGTACCGGAAAAAGTACCGGAAAAAGTACCTTTTAAAAGTAATTTGTCGACAAGTTTTCGTATCCATCATGTAACCTGAAGTACCGGAAATTACCGGTTAAAGTTAATAATCAGTAAGAATTACTCTGATGAAAACCTCGGAGATTAATTTTTAACCCAGACTTACGCATTTTTTGCGACCCATGCCAAAAGGGTTGAAATAGCGCCAACAGAGATGACAACAATGTTTTGTAATTTTATAAACGATAACTTCAAACAAAACACGGACGAGGTTTTTTTGGCGAATTATTCAAACGTAAACGAATCTGCCAACACAAGTGATCAATCATTTAACCTTGGCGAGAATGATGACGACAAATTGTCGGAATATGATGAAATTGACGACCGTGTGCCCAGTAATGCGCCAATTGAGTTAAATTTTTCATCCAATCAGATTGAAGAATTGAGCGTTCAAGAAAAAGAGGCGTATTCAAATTTGTTTTTGAATGCTCATCGTTTGTATCTGCACGATAATAAGCTCAAAGCCAGGGTTGAATACAAAATGAAATACAGTCAGGGGTCTTTTGATGTGCGCTCTCTCGATGTGCACTTTTTTTTTACAAAAAATGTAAATACTTCTCCATATGCATTTTTAGACCATGTCTGATCGGAATTTACCGCTCGATGTGTCCTTTTTCAGACCAATGTTTGTAAAAAATCTTTCTCGATGTTCACTTTTTAAGTCTTTCCGAATAACACGTTCATAGAGTTATCGGAGAAACTCTTCTGGACAACCGGTCATATTGTCCGGTACGAGCAATGCCTCTCTTGATGAGCATGCCTCTCTTTATGTGCATATCTCTCTCTTTCTCTCGATGTGCATGTTTTTTGGAAGTCGAAATTGCACAGCGAGAGACTCCTGAATGTACTATTTCTAAGCGCACGATTAATCGGAATTTAAAATATTCGATATTATACAAAATCAACCCAGTTATTAGTAATTCCGTCGGATTTCATTGCAATTGGACAGAATTTACGGGAACTTACATTAGATAAAAATCTTTTCAGCGAATTTAATTTCGCATTTCTCANAAAAAATCTTTCTCGATGTTCACTTTTTAAGTCTTTCCGAATAACACGTTCATAGAGTTATCGGAGAAGCTCTTCTGGACAACCGGTCATATTGTCCGGTACGAGCAATGCCTCTCTTGATGAGCATGCCTCTCTTTATGTGCATATCTCTCTCTTTCTCTCGATGTGCATGTTTTTTGGAAGTCGAAATTGCACAGCGAGAGACTCCTGAATGTACTATTTCTAAGCGCACGATTAATCGGAATTTAAAATATTCGATATTATACAAAATCAACCCAGTTATTAGTAATTCCGTCGGATTTCATTGCAATTGGACAGAATTTACGGGAACTTACATTAGATAAAAATCTTTTCAGCGAATTTAATTTCGCATTTCTCAATTCGGTGCCAGAGCTGAAAAGTTTGAGTATGAAATCCATCAAATCTGACGGCACTCCGAATCCAATCAAAATTAACATTGAAGGCTGGGGTGATAATACACTAAAATGTATAAGAGGGAGTCGCCAAATAAGGGCCCCTCAAATAAGGTTCACCTTTGTCAAATAAAGGTTGGTCGCATCAAATAAGGGTCGCTATATTCGAGAAAAATATTATTATTCCAAATAAGGGTCGCTAATTTTAACATTGATTTTTACAAATAATTTTCACTCTTTTGTCCTATTAGGGACATAATAAATTTAAATTATTACTAAACTCAAATTTAATTTCGAAATTGATAAAACCAATTATACAACGCAAAAATTTTTTTTCAAACAGTACCAACAATAAAACTCGCTTAGCCTGGGTTCGTAAAATAAGGGTCGGGACGCCATATAAGGGCTAGTTTTTCAGAACAAGAAAACGAGCCGTAATTGGCAAACCCCCTGTATATAAAGTTGCAAAACACGATCATACTTATGCGCAGTATTTTCGAACTGAAGCACCGAGTTTTTAAGAATGGCCCTTTTAGAGGCCTTAAAGCAAATTTATCACGAGAAAGGGTAAACCTGAGCCCAAACTGGGTAAGCTAACTACAATCAACTTTTTAATTTTACGTCCAATTGCCAAATTACTTTTTCGGAAAATTTTGGTGTTTATGGGTGGTTATAACTTATGGCTTTTTTTCTCTCTTATTTTTATTATCGTTACCATGTAAATCACCACGTAAGACTTGGAGGACCATGCCTTAGAACATCTCGATCTGAGTGAAAGTAATTTGGCTAGTTTTCCCACTCAACTTTTGATGCATTTTCCAAAATTACGCGCCCTTATGCTGCGCTGTTGCAGCATCTCACAACTGGGCAGTAGTCTGTATCTACGATTGACTGAGCTTCGAAATTTAAACTTGGAGGACAATAATATTTCCGATTTTAACTGTTTTCATTTTGCCATGTTTCCTATGATTCAAGCCAGAGCCAAAATTGGAATTGATTTGATTTCCATTTCACCGTTTGGTGACCCATTTTTTAACACAGAATTATTTAACACGCTTTTAACACGAAAATTTTTAACGCGGATACTATTTAATGCGGAAAACTTCTTAGGTGATTTATTTTTTATCACGAATATTTTTAACACCAAACTTTTTTTTTCGGAGATTTATTTTTACCACACAACTTTTTAACACAGAATTATTCTTAGTTGATGTTTTTAACACGATTCTTTTTTAACGCGGAATTCTTCTAAGGTGATTTATTTTTTAAAACCTGCCAACGCGTCATTATTTGTTTGAATCTGCAAAAAATACTTTTCTATAGCGCCTCCCCACGACAGATTAGCGCATTTCTATGACACGACCCATATTTGTGTAAATAAAAGAAGGATACAAAATTCGAGTATAAAAAGTTTCAGAAGTATATCTTATCCAAGATCCGACATATTCACTAAAATAGACGCTCGGGACCCAATTGGGTCCCACTGCGCGGTCTCGGGTTAACACGAAACTTTTTAACAGGAAAATTTTTAACACGATTGATTTTTTTAAACACTGATATTTAAAAGGCGTGTTAAAAAATCCGCGTAAAAATGTCGTGTTAATTCCCACAAACGGTCTCAATTTTGATTTCTGGATTCAGTTCTCAATTTAAATGGTAATGAATTACAGGCCATAACGCTTTCCGACTGTAATTGCGACGATGACCCAGTTATTACGCAGCTTCATTTGGCAATGAACAATTTCGATGCCATTCCAAATATAGCCTTCCAGTTGGCAAAACTGACATTTTTAGGTAATGTTCTTAGACTGTATTTTTAGACGCGCCGCGGTTGTTGCAAATAATGACACCCCGAATAACTTACTATAATAGCTTGACAAAAATTGCATGTTTGAAAGTATGGTCATTAAATGGGTTAATTTGGGTATTTTTGGCGGGAAAATTGGTCGCCAACTCTTGTCAAAAACACCATTGATCACCATTGGTGCCAAGTCGTATTTCCAACAACAGTTGACGACCAAATGGCCATTAATTGGCGCAAAATGGAGTTTTAGACAGTAGTTGACGACAAATTTCATGGTCGCCAAAACTCCATCAGTTTTTGGCGACACCTTTTTATTTATTCATTTCAGATTTGAGCGGAAACAATATTTCCGAAATTAACTTCAACGCTATGAACCGCATTGAATCGTGGCATCAACTTCGTAGTCTAAATTTGGCGGACAACAAACTGAGTTCTTTGCCCGTAAAAATCTCCGAGTTAGATGAACTGATGCAGCTGAATATTTCTCGCAATCGAGATCTTCAGGTTTTACCGAATGAAATCGGTTTACTACGCAATTTATTCAACTTTAAAATCGATGGTTTGGATTTGCTCCAAATTCCTAAAAACTTGCGCCCGGTAAATGGCAAAAACCCACGTGCCCTGTTGGAATTTTTGTCGCAGCGATTGGTCAAACAAGTTAAGGTTTTCAAATATTAGGTTGGGCGGTGCTTCTAACCTAATTGTCCGCATAACAAAAAAGGAAGAAAATGTTATTTGTTTTTTCACGTTTCTTATGGTAATCAAAATAAATTTTTAGGGGTATAAGTTATACCGTAACTTTTGATCGTAAAACGGTTTCTCTCAAAGTCTGAAGTGTCCCATAAAAATTTTATTACTGTCATCATTCCATTAGTTTTTTTTTATGACCGTTGAAAATACAGTTTGAACAACCCAAAAAAGTTCAACATTCCTTCATGAAGGTCTTTGTTGTTGGCTCGGCGCGTAGTGGGAAAAGTTCAATTTCGCGCGGCATGGAAACGGACCCATCCCGCGAGCCAGAATCGATTGGCACTGGTCTTGAAGTCCGCAATTTGAAGTCTAGGATAGAAAATTATGGCTTTATGGTTTTAAACCCCTGTAGGTAACCGGTTGGACCTAAAATACGGGTCGGCTTTTTCTTAACACTCAAATGCGGATCCTTTTTTTCCGGAACAAATATTTGGGCCAAAAAAGGGTCGCTCAATGTGGATCGGTTTTTCAAAACATAAATCGACCCTTATTTGACGACCCTGTTGTAATCCGATTTTCATCCTCTTTTAAAGCTGAGTCACATCAACATTTCCCTCTGGGAGTTCGATGGACATGATGAGTTCTATTCTACACAATCATATTTCATGTCCGAACGCGCCATATTCATCGTTGTTTATAATACAAATGAAGAACAAGCATGTCAACTTGCTACCATCAAATCTTGGTTCCAAAAAATTAAAGCCCGAGCGCCAAAAGCACCGGTTATTTTAGTCGGCACCCATCGCGACTTGATTGCAGAAGACGAAGCCGATGAATTTAGATACAACTGGGAGGAGAAAATCGACGCAATCCGGTACGAATTTTTGGCAGAATTTTTTTTGAAAAATCAAATAGTGTCCTAATATGTTTTCATTATCATCTGAAGGGGGTAAAAGGTACGTTGGGTGGTTCTGGCGACCACAAAATTGGTCGCCAAGTCCTGTATTAAACCTCATTTGGCGACCATTTGTTCGCCAAGTTATATTTTGAACAACAATTGGCGATCAAATCGTCGCCATGCGGTGTTTGACAGCTCTTGGCGACAAATTTAAAGGTCGCCAAAATTCCCCAAATACGTCGCCAAAATATCCCATTCCTGAAGGGGTTGCTGTGCCCGGAAGTTGTGATCTCCAGCAAAATCTATTAAGACAACTGTTAACTTGTAATATTCAGTCAAAAAGTGAAGTTTACAAATCTAAAAGACCAAATTTTGGTTAACGCAACTGACGTTTCCGATCGCGAAATTTTCAAGCGCTCTCTTCTAACCACAATTATGAACTACCGTACGGATACAGGTCCTGTTGTTCATGAAATGATTCCGAAAAGTTATCTGGATCTCGAGAAGCTCATTATCAAGACAGCTTCAATGGCACAGACCAGGCGGAATAAAACTCCAGTGATGGGTTTTCACTTGTTTTTTTGTTTTGCGGTCTAATTACTAAAAATGGTTATTTGTGTGGTTTGGGACACCAAGTGGAATTTTAGGCATTTTTCATTATTTTCTAGACTGTTAAACTCCGTTTCTAATTTTTCGGCATAATTGCGATTACAAATTTTGAATATAAATATAAGATAGAGATACGTTTTGGCGCTAGAGAGCTAATGTAGAATGTTCGAAGGAGAAATTACCGGTAATTCATGTGAGACGCTATCTCTGAGAGTATATTTTCATAAAAAAAATGAAACCCGACTGTAGCCGATCAGGGATTACGTCGTCGAATAAGTTTATGTTTTGGTCGAGGAGTACCAGTAGATGTTGACCCGGTTTCGGAGATTGAGTGGAATGAATTAGCCGTGCCCATTTTGCAACGAAAACAAATTGCTGAAATGTGTGCCCATCATGATATCGAACTAAAATACGATGAGCTCGAATCGGCCTTGCGGTTCTTGACGCGATCAGGTATTATTTTGCACTATGAAGATACAAAATCTGGGCTTCAGGAAGCGTTTAAAATATCAAAGTTTTTCCGATAAACTCAAATACACCCGAGTTTTCAAGTAAACTCGGGTATATTTAATAGATCCCAAATACACCCGAGTTTCTTGGAAAACTCAAATACACCCAACTTTCTCGAAAATTCACCCGAGTTATTCCCAGAAATTCAAATACACCCGAGTTGATCCAATCCCCTCTGAAAGACGGTGGTGGTAATATTTTATCCTTAAAGTGTGTTTGTAAGTGGTCAGGTAGTGTAATTCATTTCAAACGTCGACTATAGGATTTATACTTTCTTGATCCCGCCTGGGTATGTCGAACTGTGACGAGCATTATCACAATGCCGGAGATTCGAAATCTCGTTGCTGAATCTGGATTTATCGAGAAGCCCATTTTGGCCGTTTATATTTTCACCCCAAATGCAATTCCAGAAGAACACCATAATCAAATTTTGCGATTACTCGAAGTTCTTGAAATTGTTATTGAAGACAGAAACGGTAGATATTTCATTCCCGCCCATTTACCAAAAGGAACAGTTGCATTTAAAATTTCCGCCAATATTTTTTTTAACAAAATACTCATTCTAACTCCCAGGGCGAGTGTGTGCCAATTTGCCTTGCTTGTCCATATAAGATAAAATAACACCATCCCCGACCGGTATTTCCAATCCTTTTCGATAACCAGTTGTATAAGAACCGGTCAAATTTTGCGGTTTCTTATATTTTACCACATTTGCTCGCGTTTACAATAATGGTGGTTCTCAAAATCAAAGAACAACTTTTTTTTCGACCTCCCCAAATCGAAAAACTAATTTTGCAGATCGATAGAGCTTGAAAAACTAATCACATTTGCAAAAAAAAAAAAAAAGTACACAAAAAAGTACTTTTTTTTTCATTTGTGACCACTTTCTAGACACTTTTTTTCGAAATTTTTAGTGCATTTGTCTTTTTAGAAGATTTGCCCGCCCCGTTTTTTTTCATTTTGTCGAAAAACCACTTCTGTCCACCTAGTTGGGCAAATGACCCCAAAAATTGTTCTTTGATTTTGAGAACCACCAATATCTTTGAAAAACTACCCATTCTTGAAAAAAAAAAATTTCAAAAATTTAAATTGATGTACGTTTTACTCCCGAAAACATATGTAGTACTTGCCCAAGAAATGATCATAGGGACAATATTTCACACTTTGTGCACTGAGATTTTTCCGCACATGCGTTTGGGAGTTAAGCCATTAGAAAACGAGCCATTATATATAAAATCTATGAAACAACTGAAACAAAAGGTCGTTTCGTAACCGATGAACGGTCCCTGAAAAAGATGATCAATCGGTTGTACGGATTTTCAACGATGCCTATTGATTTTTGGTCTCGAGTCATATCTCGATTTCTCAATTTTTCCGAGTTTGGGTCAAATGTGGGTATTGACATTTGGGAGGGGACCGATATTGATGCACGGCGAGAAGGAATTAAGCTCATTTGGGACGATGGGACTCGAGTTGTTGTCCAATCCCGGGAGCATGATTTTATGGTCGGCTTAATCAACAAATATAAACATGATGAAAAGTTGACCTGGTGCGGGTCAGACTGTCCCGAGCACAATGTGGGTGACCTTGAGCTTCATTCTTGGGTGCAAATATCCGTGTCAGATACGGATAAGGGGAAAGTTGTCCTTGGGGAAGTAATTGACGCAATTGATGGACTTATACAAGAATGGTATCCAGGATTGGGTTCAAAGTCACACTTTGTGTCTAAAAACTTTTCGTCTATTTTTGTGTGTTATCTTTTTGATTAAAAAATACTATTAAAGTGTATTTTCGTAATTTCGGGTTTTATTTGTACACAACGCTACCTACCCGTCCTTAAATTGATTGTTAATTTTTTCTACACTTTTCTAGATTTAATTAATTTTTCTTTTTTCAAATTTTTTATTCAGAAGTTTATTTGGGCCACCCAAAAAATCAAGTCGTGTGCATATATGCACACATTTCCCCCTGGGAGTTAACCTCCGATAATATGACACAAATTTTGATTTTAACCCTAACCGAAGGTCTCATCGAAAGCTTCTTCCCATCCATTTTCACATTTTGCGCTTATGTGAAGGATGATAAATTTGCCATGGTTCCCTTTCCGAGTTTACTCCGAGCCTGTGGATTTCCGCCCTCGACGATCAATTGCAGCCATTCGCATTACGATACAATCGAAAACAAATATAAGTGTCCAATTGATGGCGGTTTTTATCCAGTTAGGATAATCAAATTCAATTTTAAATCGTGCTTTTATTTTTGATTTGGAATGTAAAGTTCTCAAAATGATTTTTTTCAAAAAAAAATACACGAAAATAAGGGCCGGTGGCACAGGATACAGTCAGGGGTCTCTACATATTAGCTCTCTAGATGTGCATGTCTCTATAGATGTGCGTTTTGTTTACAAACATGTAATACCTTTAGATGTGCACCTTTTTCAGACCGTTTTTTCCAAATGTGGCTTTAGATGTGCACTTTTTCGTCCCTTTTTTCAAAAGATCGATTTAAATGTTCACTTTTTTCACTTAGTTTCCCGTGAGTACTATGAGCAATGTCTCTCTAGATGTGCATGTCATTATATGTAGATCTCTCTAGAAAATGTAGGGAATGTTTTTAATTTATGATTGTATATCCTTCATGAAGTCGAGGAGATTGCGCCGGATATTCAACTCAAAGATATCCTTATTTACCAACCAGATTTGGAAATTGAAGAAACACAATTTCGACGTGAAAAACTACTTGGTGTCGGCGGTTTTGCAGCAGTTTATGCTGGCGAGTATGAACGCAAACAGGTGGCGCTAAAAAGCTACAGTTCAAGTCTTGACGCCAGTGTTTTACCCTACAAAAATTTGCGCAAGGAATTAAAAGTGCTCTGTCGAATTCGACACCCGTATATTGTTTCCGTACTTGGTTTTTGCATGAAACCAGAAGCGACCTTGTTTATAGGCGGGTTCGCATATGTATTTTTATTTATAAAAGTGGAAAATAACACTTCCAGTAGTTACGTTATCACTATGTTCCATTATTTTGATTTTGTACATAAATAACTCGTATTGCGCAATATTCTCGAGTTACGTAATTACTATTTTCCATTATCTTTTATTTTGTAAAAAAACGTATTACGCAATATTTTCCCGTATGATCTGTTATCTTTCAAATTTCGAAAATTTTGGCGTTTTCCAGCAAAATTGAGAGCAGTTGTATAAATAAAAATAGTATCGAACCCTGAATGTCAGAATTGGCACCCGAAGGCAGTTTAGAATCTGTTTTAGAAACTGCAAATACATATACATACGGAAACACCGGAATTACACGAAAATTCAAACACAAAGTCTTATACCAAGTGGCGAGTGGGTTGTCGTTTTTGCATGAGCAAAACGTCGTTTATCGCGATCTGAAATTGGGAAATATTCTTATTTTCTCCCGTGATGAAAACGCGACAGTTGTGGCCAAAATTGCGGATTATGGCATTGCGGAACACATCACACCAATGGGAACGTCGGGATATTCTGGAACGTCAGGATATTCGGCTCCAGAGGTGGTTAAAATTCGACTTAATCAAAACATTGGTACATCGACATATGCCCAAAAAGTTGACGTTTTCAGTTTTGGCCTATTGGTTCATGAACTTATTTCAGAAAGTGTTCCATGGTTTGCATCTCACCAAAAAACACAGGTCGACGGTTTTCAGATTACCAGATTACCAGTTTTATATACCGGTTTTATATACCATACAACAATATATTACCGGTATATCGTTCAACTTCTGTTTTCCGTTTTTTTCTTAATTTTCGACCGGAAGTAAACGTAAAAAATAATAAAAATAGGACCAGCAAAAAAAATCGACGTCTTTGAGCCGCACGTAGACAAATTCCGAACCGGACAAACTCGTCTTACTGGGGCTTGTACCGTTGCCATTTACCGACCTTGGCCGAAATTCATGGCCGACAATGGAAATTATTGTCGAATGCTGTACGAAGTTTTTGCCCTCTGAACGGCCCAATATCAATACTATTGTTAAAATGCTTGAACGACCGGTCAGTTTAGTGAAGGATTTAAAATAATATTACAAATAAAAACGCCGAAACGGTATTATTATACGGTTACAGAATTCACGTCAAAAAATTTGACTCCAGATTGTTTAAAATATCATTTTTTTATTTTTATATAAAATATGGTGTCAAATATAATGAAAAAAGTACATGAAAATGTGAAATATACCGGTAATTTAAAAAAATACCGGTTAATGTAAAATGTACCGGTAAATGTAAGAGGAACTCAGCTGAATCCTAAAAAAGCCTTACAATGCGTTATTCCTCTCAAAAATAAGCCGGTTTATGAAGTGAAGTGTTTCAACGTTACTCATCGTCAACGCGTAACGAACAGCAAGTCGAACATGCGTATGCGAACCATGTCCGATGAGTTTACCGATTCCGGTGATTCGTATGATAAACGCTTTCGATCACATTACGCCGAGCATGAACGAAAAGAGCGATTCGAACGCAATCCGGCCCGGAATCGCTCGTCGTCCAATAAGCCAGGCTTCGAAAATGACATGCATATATTCGAAAAACATTTAAAAACACTTTTCGGAAAAAAAAAAGTGAATTATTCAACATTTTGGTTATGTTGATTGGTTATGTTGATTGACGCACTAAGGGTGATTTTCAAATGGAAAAAACGCGACACTTAAGGGGTAGTTATTCAAATTGAAAAATACGGCAATTAAGGGAAGGTCGGCACTTAAGGAAAGAGGACTGTACACTGATGTTGATCGAAGATTTCAGTGATGAACCCATGATCTAAAAGTTAACTCTAATTTCGAGACCTTAAAAAAGCTTCTGACCATTTCACCTCAAAATTTGATACGAAATCGACAAGCAATCAAGGACGAACTCAACCGACGCCTTGAATGGCAAATGTGGCTTTTAACCTCTGATCCGGATACGGCCCAAGAAAAGAAATTACTTCCAAGTGAGGGTTAACTCGATTATTCACCAAGTTCAATATTACGTGGCATTTATTTCGATAAAGAATAATCTAAAGCAGGTGCCCAATACGATCAAGTGTGAAAAATTGCGCATGACGTATATAATATATACGGTATATATGTTTAACCCTTCAAAGTAGCAAAAATAATTCCCCATTGTTAAACATAAGTTTCGAGCAGTTTGGGCGGCGATCAATGAGCTTTATCCAAGAAAAACGTCGAACATTCCGGTCGAAAAGTCTTATACCAAAAGATCATTGTGATATTGACGCAATCGAATTTGACCTAAACACGATTCGAATGCATACCAAAATTGGCGTTGATATTAATAATCCTATGTGTTTGCTGGGGTTAGAGTCCGATATGTTGATACACGAGCGCGCACTGGTCCTAGCAGGCACTCGCCAAGTCACGGTTTAACACTATTAAGTACATATAAGTACATATATTCTAGATTTTACTTCAAGATCACATGATGGCTTCATCATGAGCCAATTATATGACAGATAATTTTGACAAACGAGTAAAAACCAAAAAAAAAAAAAATTGTAAAAATCCAGATGGCCCATGATGGGCCGCCCATCTGAGATGGGAAATGCGTCGGCATTTTCCCCGTCTTATTAATTTTCTAGAATTAAAAATTGCAACTTTTGGATTTTGACATACAGTACTTTGTAACATGACCAAATTATACCTATTTAAAAAACAAATTGTTAAAATTCAAATAAAATTAGGATGAGTGTGTCAAACGGCACAAACGCGTGTCACAGGTATTCAGTTTGAACCGTATACGAAGGTTGCATCGATATATACGACGCTCGCCATTGGACAATTTACCGGTCGAATAAACATTTTGGGTGTGAGATAAACCAACTGGTTCTTCCAACACAGCGGCGATTCCGATTGGGCGGCGCGAATAAGTTGCTACGATCACGTAGATCATCCCTGCCTGCGTCATTTCTTGGAAAACGACATAATCAGAAGATTTATGTCGGACTCAGTTAATGGTTCGAATCCGTTTTTGGTTAAACCTTTTTTATTAAAGGACCGGTCATACCTGTTGTTTGCAAACCACCGGTCCTTAACCATTATAAAGATTGTAAAAAGCGTACAGCTTGCGAAATAAAAGGTTTTGTCTAGTACCGGAATATACCAGACCTGAATCGGAGCTGTGCTGGATATAATACCGGACTACACCGGTATTTTTTGGACGCAATTTTGCACAGCGTAATGTCATACGGTTATAATTTACATTGGTTAACATTTCAAGCAAGATATTTTTGAGAGATCAATTATTTCAAAAAATCGAAAAATTGAAAATGTTCGAACTACAATGTAGCTGCGGTCGAATAGTCACTGCCCCATTATCAGACATCATCGAGGATATGACGAGCGAGTGGGAAGATTTGAAAATTCCAAATTGTGGCGCAGTTAATAAACTGATGATCGAGGAAAATAATGGTTTCGTTCAAGGTTATGCACTCTGCGGGCGCAATACAGTCACGCAATTTACGCGCGTCGAGGATGGCCTGACGGAAGATACGTCCAGAAGCTAGAGTGTTCAATTATACTTATTGAAAGGAGTCGAACAAGGAATAATTTTAATTCTTAACTCCTAGGAGGAAATCCGTGCCTTGTTGCACGGATGGCTCTGAATACCAAAAATATATACGAAAAAGACTGAATTAAGAAAATCACTGATAGACGGGTCTATTAAAATTTTAAGATGCGTCTTTTTCAAAAACAAAACCAAAAAAACAGAAAAAAATCTGACCGTACAAAAGTCCCAAAATCGACCACTTCAAATATGGTAGATTTTTAGAAAATCTTTTTGGTGTTGTTATTGCGAAAAAAATGGAAAACGCTGAAACAGGTGTCCACTTTTTTGGGAGCTTTTTTTTGACATAATTTTAACAAAAAAGGGAAATGGTATTTTTTAGCACTGAAACTTTCTAAATGAAACTGTTAAATTAAACTTTGCTATAACGATAATTCACCTAAAATGACTAATTGGTACCTGACATGAAAGTATGCGGTAAAAGTCAAATTTGAGATAGGGAAACATATGGGCAAATTATTAACACTCTAAAAAGCGTAACGGCCAAGTCTGGTGGGTATATCGACATTGCGGTTGGAACCGCGCTGTATGTGCTACAAGAAAACCGAAAGATAATCGAAGTTTATGACCGCATTACAATGAACTTCAATCGCCAAATTACCATTGATCAATTTGTGTCAAAAACGCGGCGACCGACTGAACCGGTTCGAATTCTGTCCATGATTTGTGTCATGTCCAGCGGGGTAAATTTGTTACTCGGGACCAACATTGGCGAAATCATCGTTGTACCTGATCGATTACTCCTTCCCAAAACCGACTTGAAAATAACTAGGTAATATAATGGGGACTCACTTTTTCAACACGCAATTTTTTAACACGCAATTTTTTAACATGGAATTCTTCACCACGCATTTTTTAACACGCAATTTTTTAACATGGAATTCTTCACCACGCATTTTTTAACACGCAATCGTTTTAAAACAGAATTTTTAAGACGGATTTTTTTTAAACGGAGCTTTTCAAAGCGGAATTTTTTTAACGGAATTTAACACGCTTTTCTGAAACGGAACTCATCATAGGTGATTAATTTTTAACCCGAAACTTTTTAAAACGCAATTTTTTAACACGTTTTTAAACGAAATTTTTAACAGGATTTATTTTCTACTCGGATTTTAAGAAAAACGTGTAAAAATATTCTGTGTTAAAAAGGTTCTATTATGTAAGTTTTTAACATTTTTTGAAATTGAGCACAAGACATCGTATACACCGGGTGCGCTGTTATCTTTTTGATGCTCCAATTATCTTCAAGTGTTTCGGAAAATTAGGTGTTAAGATAACAACGCGCACTTGTAGCGGGAATGCTTGTGAGGATTTTTACGAAATTCTAGAAATTTTATATTCGAAAAATATCGTTTATTGAAATAATGAACAACAAAAATCAACAACATGCATAATTTCAGAATACGACAATTCACTCAAGGAGTAACAAGCCTGACATATTTCAAGTGCCGAGAGAAACATTCAACACATGAATTAAAAGACGCGATTTTGGCAATCGGAAAAGGCTACGTTCAACCTAATGAACAACTAACCGGCGTCCGAACAACAGCCCAAACCTCAACTGATGACAAACAATATGCGTTGTTATTTGATGCCGATTTGATGACCACTAGTGTCGCATAAAAATGTTTGTTTTATTTTGAATGACTGTTTGTATGTTTGCGTTTCAATTCCATGCCTACTTGCCTAACATTCGTGATCGTCAATTTCGTTTTGGGGAAGAACGATTTATTCTGTATTTTTTTTCTAATAAATAAAATATAAACCAGAGATATGCTCAATTCTCTTAACCGAACGTTATCACGCAACCCCTGTAGTCGATATAGTTTAAGTCAGGGGTCGGCATAAGTCAGAAAAAAAATGAGCTGTGCTGGGCTGTCCTCTCGGGCTCGAAAAAAAAATCGACCTGCGCTCGGCTGTGCTCTCAAGCTCAAGCATAAAAATGAACTGTGCTGCGCTGTGCTTGCCAGCTTAAAGAGAAAAATGGACTGCGCTTGGCTGTGCTGTCCACGTCAAAAATTAATGTGAGCTGTGCTCTCGGGCTCAAAAATTAAAATTAGCTGTGCTGTAATTAGCTGCCCAGCTGGCTGTAGCCGAGCCCTGGTTTAAGTGACAATTTTGCCGATAATAGTAGGTGGTACCTTAGTATGAAAACCGGTAACCGAATTTCAATTTCCATTTAACCGGAAATTAATTTTGACACAAAAAATATCGGTACACAAAACGAATACAAAAAAACCTATTGGAGACTACTTTTATCGATTTCGAGCTATTACCCCAATGAAGGAAAGCAGTGCCATATGACAAAGTCGGGCCGCAGAAGTTAATCAACGGTACTTAATAAAACTTATGGTCTAGTTTTTAAAACTTTATTGTACATTATGTATAATACAGTATAATTAACACTTTCGGTACTACAGTTGGTGTCAAAACTACAGTCCAAACTATCATTTCGGTCCGTCACTTTTGCCCATTTTTTGCCTATTGTTGCGCATTTTTGCATTTAAGACTTACCAAAGTGTCACTTCGTTCCAAAATGTCAACTTGTTGCGTGTCAACTCCTAACCACACCAACTGTATTCGACATTTATATACAGCTGGTAATTCCCCATTCAACCTCAGGTGTTGATGTCAACGACGAAGAATCATTTACACTTAAACTTGAACTATGACAATTACGTTTTTCGGGGGGTAAAGAATCATAGCCAACTTCGCTTCGCTTTCTTTTTCTAGATTGTTCATCATCTGGCGTTGCGACTCCATGCGGCCGAGTATTGGTTAACTCTGCATCATGATGGTCTCGCTGTTTGAGAAGTGAGGCGATTTTATCTTCAAATTTTTTAACATTTTTTTGATACTTGATTTCTTCGGGATGATTTAGAGAATAATCCGGGTGGCTTTTGTGTGCCTCTCGCCATTCTAAAACCGTTTCTTGCCATTTTTGCCGTTTTGTTTTTATCGAATGTATTTTGTCATCAAGCTTTTTTATTTCTTCGTTTATCATCACCTTAAGACAAGTTTTAAAATCTACAAAATCGTGATGACTTGACTTAACTTCCAGGGAGACAAATGTGCAAATTTGCACTAAACGCCCTAAATTGACCAAAAAATCTAGTAAAATCGTTGAAACACGGGTCTACGGTAGACCGTCTACCCCGTGATTTTGTAAAAAAATCCAACTTTAACATGGCCGGAAATGTATTTTGTGCAACTTTACACGTTTGTCCCCCTACGGTTCCATGCCACTTGGGACCCTTAGGAGTTAATTAATGATTTGCTGAAGATTACTATTGGAATGGATTTTAAGTCGGGTTTCGGGGGTCTGCGACGACCAGAAAGAAATTTATAATTTTTTTCAATATATAATATATTCTCACCTCTGGTAGATATTGTGGTAAAGTTTCTGGTGACATGTACACACAAACAAATGGAATACAATTCAAGAAACGTTCCGAAACTTCTGTTTTCAACCGTTGTGTCACAGTTTTCGGAAAATTATTATGTCCAAGAGCTTGCCATAATTGATAAATCCGATACACGCGTTTTCTGTATTTATAACCGCGTTTTTTCCTACAATTTTCTCCATCCAGAACATATTTGACCGATTTTGGAAAGAAAACATCGCGGTACTTCCACAACATTGAGAAGTAAATTATCGGTTGACCTTCATTTCTCTCGATACATTCTGGGCAAAATTCTGAGACCAAGTCCAATTTTGAGTCAAAAAATTCCGAATTTCCGAAAAATACGGGTATTTTTTCAGATATTTTACCATCGGTTCTTGATGAAGCGGTTGCTATTTTGCCTACCGGACCAGTTTTTATTTTTCTCGGTGAATTCGTCGATATTATTTCTGATGGACCCGTGGTTGAAACCGATTTCACTGTTGGTTGGACAATCGCTAATGGTTTAACAATCGCCTCAGATTTCTTCCGGAGTTCTTCGTGAACGACACCCTTTTTGGACGTCTTTTTCATTTTTTTTCGAATCTCGTTTAGTGCTGAATCATCAACATCGTCTTCATCGCTAATACATATGATATTTGGGTGTAGATTCGAATAATTCATTTCAAAATTGTGTTTGTTTTTTGCTCGACCGCAATTTGTATACACATTTGTAGCCAGAATTTTGAAGGTGACACTTATATATGAATATTTTTTGTATCTTGGACACATAATAAAGCACCTCAAGTGGCCATTTTTAATTAGTCCCATGTGTTTTCTGTCTGTAGCACGCTGATAGCTCCAGAAAGCCTTTTAGTGACAGATGTTTATCACAAATGTAAGCAACCTTATTGACGCATTCGGTAAGCGAGTAAATAATAAAACAGATGCCCAAATAGAAACCGGTGTGAAGTCCGTTATTATCGACTACACCCGGGGTTTATTGTCTAAGTCAATACAATTTTGTTATTTTTATACAAAAACCGATCCGTGTACTAAAAATACCAAAAACAAAACAAATATGTTTTAATTTCTAAGGCCATCTGATTGAAATGTTATTTTAATAAAAGTATTTTTCAATGTGTATAATTTACTTTAAATGTACTGTTCATAGCGTGAGTCCGCAAACTACAAACACAAAAAAAAAATAGTGAAAGTATGCTATACATAAGGTGGCCAGCTGGGATTTTGACCCGATTTTCAAGTTGCTCAAATTTATGGATTAAGATAACATACCATATAAACGTAATCGGCCACTGCGGAGTCGATGGCAGCACTTAGAAATAACCACCAAAATTAGGTCGGAGGGGTCTTGTTTTTTTGTACACAAATTTTATCTGGTATATTCTGTATCGATTCTGAAAAAGTCAAGTCCCTCATGTGACATGAGTCATGTCATTATTTCGTGTTCCACAAATCCCAGCTGGCCATCTCTAATAGCTATACAGTATAGCAGCTGCAAATAAATCTTCCAACATTTGCTGTCGTTTTGGATGAATGCGTTTTTAACTTTTGTAATTACTTATTCTGGGAACCAGCATTTGTAGGCCTACTGGTGTCAAGCTGCAGGCCGTATGTTTTAGAATAGCGCTACAAATTATAGGAAAATTGCTCAAAGTCTCACAGTTTGAGAGTCCCCATACGGTATAAAACAATGATGAATTATTTGTCAATACCTCTCAAAATCAACACGCGTGCCATATTTTTTCATATATACTAAATATTTATTTTTCCTAGGTTTTTACTAATAAATTATGATGTAAAGATAGGACAGGCACCGTTTGTTTCAGAAAATAGAACAAACTAGAAACATTTTCGATGAATTACAGCCGGGCCACTTTCATCGTATTCTTGTTTTGAGATCCACATTTGTTGGAAGCTGGACAACGAGGACAAAATCGATCCTCCAATCCAGACTGAGTATTTCCGTTCAGGTGGCGCCACCACGCGGATTTTCATCGAGGGTGGTGCCAATTGTGTGATTTCGCGCTGGAGGCGGTCGGCCACGCCCCTAAACATGGACGAGCCCCCGGACAGGACAATATTCGAGTACAGATCTTTTCGAATGTCGACGTCGCACTTCATGATCGAGGTGTAGGTTAGTTTGTCGATTCCCTCGGCCTCTCGACCAATCAAGTGGGGCTGAAATAGAACTTCACCAACTCGAAAACGTTCGTTGCCAATGGTGATGACTTGGCCGTCGGGTAGCACGTAACTTTGTTCCAAACTCGACGTTGTATCGGCAATAACCATTTCTAAAAGATGGAGGTTAACTTTTGCGTACCGACGAAAAAATATATTGTTATTTTGATTTGCACGTTTTTATTTTGAATATGGAATGTCAATGATACATTTTGATCACGAAATTGGTAGAAATCGAAAAGTGCTCTCTAGCGCCAAAAATTGCACTAACCGTTATCAAATTCAAGAGCTACATATGACAACTTTTCTTTGACATCGCGCACAATTTCACGCTCAGCCGACGAGGTAAAACTATAACCCCGTTCGGTCATAATTTTCATTAAATAATCTGTTAAATCTCGTCCAGCCATATCGAGACGGGCGATTGCATGTGAAATCGAGTATCCTTCGTAAATTGGTACCGTATGAGTGACGCCATCTCCTGAGTCCATGACAATACCGGTTGTCCGGCCAGAGGCGTATAACGACAGAACAGCTCATTTAATCGATCACAATTTTTAAAAATTTTTGAAAACCGAATAATTACATGCATATAAAACATAAAGGTTCGAGCTTAGGCTGTCGCGGTGATGGCAAAATGGCCTTAAAGGTTATGTGAAGATCGCTAACAAGTCATCAGCTTGAAATTTAGCATACGGTATAATAATATGTGTAATTCCATTTCAGACATTTCTATGGTGTATTACAAGCAGCGCGGTGAGTTGTTTGCGTGGCTAAAGGACGCTAGGAGGCGCCTATAAAAAAGCATGAGCCAATAGGCACGCTTGTAGTTCAGTTACAGACGCTCCGCGACTACGGCGCTGACGTCTGAAACTGCTTTAAGCAATAGTACAGCGACCCCTATTTTCCGACCTCGACCCTTATTTGGCTACAGCTATCCTTTTTTGAATCTCGATTTCATCAATCGTTTTTATTTAGTAATATAATTTCCACTTTGAATAACTAAAAAATAACTTCTTAGTAAAAGCCCTAGAAGCGAAAGTAAGTGCAAGCGAAGTTGGTATGCTCCCATAAATTTCATTTTTAAATTGTAATCCGTTCCTTGAATTGCAACGTACATGGCGGGAACATCAAAAGTTTCAAACATTATTTGAGTCATTTTTTCGCGATTAGTTTTTGGATTAAGGGGCGCTTCGGTGAGTAAAACAGCGTGTTCTTCGGGGGCGATTCGAAGCTCGTTATAAAATGTATGATGCCAGATCTTTTCCATGTCGTCCCAGTTGGTCACAACTCCGTGATCGATAGGGTATTTTAGAGCTGAATTAGGGTTCGAAAATGTGGCTTGTAAACTAGATACGCCGTACTCCCAATACGAACATTTCTCGAAAAAAGCGTCCGTATTTGGAGTACCTTCATATTGGGAGCATAGTTCTTGAAAAATTATTTCTCAAAAATTAAGGGGAATTTTAGAGGACCAATTTTAAGGCTACTTATGATAGTTTACTTCATACATACCTAGCTCGTAATTAGGGCAAGAACTCTGACAAATTTGTGGAATAATCAAACTGTATTTTCAACCCTGGCTAAAATGCCGCGTTTTGATTGTGCCTCGTCTCCAACGTAAGAATCCTTCTGTCCCATGCCGACCATAATGCCGTGATGTCTCGGGCGGCCAACGATTGATGGAAATACAGCTCGTGGTGCATCGTCACCTGCAAATCCTGCTTTTACCATTCCTAGACAAAATTTGATTTATACCTAACATTATATAATTCGACTACTGGGGCATACGTTTCATAATTTTATTACACAATAAAGGCTTATAATATTGAAGTTCATGAAATAAGGCTGGTGAAAAAGTTTCAATAAAGCTCATATGAGCTCATGCACACAATAATTCGCAATAATTCTGGTAAAACTGCTAGAGCCAAGTTGCAGAGCTTGTCAAACTACGTCGATCTGACTATTAAGAAATTGATTTGGGCCACCAGGGCCCCTAGAGAGCTCTTTGAAATATCCAACCTGCGCAAAAAAATACCGCCTCAGTATGCCTTAAATCGACGAAAAACTAAGTCGTGTGCCTATATGCACACACTTCCCCCTGCGAGTTAACCAAAAAATTGTGGGTGGTTTAGGAGATCACAAAATTCCTCACGAAGTCCTGTCTTAAAAAAAGTATTTTGCGACCATTTGGTCCCCAAGTCATATTTCGAACAACAGTTGGCGACCAAATGGTCTCCAAATGGTGATTTTGACCGAACCTCGCGACCATAAAATACACTGATGCATACCTGAGCCATTGTCAATAACTAGCGGGGCTATGTCCTTATCCTCACTGTCAAATGTGGACATCTTATTCTCTTAGACTAAGGCGGTGGATTTCAATGTTAGCTAGATTCGTAAATAAATAATAAGGTATCTTAAATATTTTTGTTTCCTTTGAGTAAAGCGGAAATATCCCCATTAGTAATCAAGGTACAAATGCGCAATTTTGATGAGTAATAGATATTTTAGCTTGAATGGCAAGTTATGATGTAACATACCATAAGTTATGGTCCATAACATAACGACAACGTGCGCGATTTTGTATTTCAACACCCCAAATAATTTGGTAATTAATGAATTTGGAGAGCGATTGGAATTGTTAGACATGGCTCCAGTCGAGCAGCAGATTTAAAGAGATGCTGCAACTTAAGTAGTCGAACACTACAGAGCGTTCGTCATGTATTTTCGGTGTGCTAGGCATTTTTTTACCTAATTTCTAGATCAACTGCTAGACTTCTTTTGAAATTCAGAACGAGAACGCTTATAGAACGAACTAACTCAAGAACCACAATTCTGGTCACTTTTTCCCAGACGAGACAGAATAGAATTCTGAAAGTAGATTGTTCTTCCAAAGTAGAGCGTTCTCTCAAAGTAGAGCCTTGTCGCAAAATAGAACGTTCTCTGCGTGAAAAATCCTATCATATATTTAGAACAGAAGGGACAGCGGGAAAAACGGACCGGGAAAGAACAAAACGGGACCATCACAAAATGGAACGAGCGTTCCGATCTGATAATGGTGATTTCCCAAAAAGAGATCTGAACAACTGGTGCTTTAACAGGTCTGTGTGCCAATCGGCACAGTAAATAAACTAGATTTTTTCACTACAAGCCCGGGAAAGACTATGTTTGCGGAGACGGGGGTCTTTACGATTTTTTTTTTGCTAAAAATATTGTGTTTTTTTTTCATTTTAGCGCAATTACATGTGCTGCACTCGAAAAATCATATTTTTGGAGCTCCTAAAACTAATACTCACACTCCGAAAAAATATTATATTCATATCATTCTAAATAAAGAAAGGATAGAAATTCGAGTTTAAATTGATTTAGAGTTTTATCTTACGCTTAACTCGAGATATTTACAAAATAAGGGCCGTGTGGACCAATATGTCCACACAGTACTGTCTAGGGTTAAGAGCTTCATAGTCTATGAATCACAGAGCTTCATAGAGGGTTAAGACTAGGGTTAAGAGCGTCTATGACATTGGTTGAAAGAAAGACAATAATAATTTGTAACGTTTTTATCAATTTTTATTGAATTCGTGTTTTCGAATAAGTTTCATGTTCTATATTCTCAACATCTGGTTATTTACATATAATACAATTTCTTTACAAACTTTCGAAGTCAATATTTCATGATCGTGTGATCAATTTAGCCTTCTCGTATCTTTTTTATAATTTTTTTCGTATTTTTTCGTTGTTGTTTGTTTCTTTTCTGTTCATCACTTTCCGATTGATCATCAGCAATTGTAACGAATATCGTGCATATTTTTTTGCGAAGGTTGGGGGGTTAATTATTGATTTTTTTAAATAGGAAAAATTAAATTATAAGGTGCCTAGGGGAAATTACCTGCGGTCAACTGGCGCAAATGCGCCTACTCCAATAGCCACATAACTACTTGGATTGCCTTTTTCGGAGACGACCACTTGTCCGCCAAGGTCTTGGCACTCACCGGCCGCAACCTTCTTGAATTTCTTTCCACCTTCCACTTTGGCCTCCAATTGGCAGCATTCGGCGAAGTTGGAATCGTATGGCAGCCTCAAATTCAGTGTTATTGTCGAGACCGTAGTGTTACGCATATAGTTACTCACTATTTTGGTTACACTTTATTTACACCCACCAAATCTCATTTTTTTCTGTTTCAAAAAATACAGTTATGCGACTTATTTCAAATTATTTGAACTTGAGTCACTATTTTTGCACTTTAAGACACTTATTGGGGCCACTATTAGACCAATCTTCATTCTCACCACTAGACCCCTATGTATTAGTCCACTATGAGGCACACTTTAAGACCACTATATTAAAGACACTTGATTACTCTTTATTTACACCCACTTTTAGGCCACTATTAGACCACTATAAGGCCACTATAAGACCACTATAAGAGCAGTGTAAGACCACTATAAGATCACTATACGACCGCTATAAGACCACTATTAGACGCTATATTAAGGACACCAAAATTTGGTATAAGGCCTGTTATAAGACCACTACTATAACTTATAAGGCCCAATAATACGTCAACTGTGAGACACCTGTTTGGCCCACTATTAGGTACTTATAATTGGTAACATATTTCTAGGCGATTGATATACTAAAAATCACTTCCTATAATATCGTCTTCTTTGTAAAGTACCTGTTTGGATAAAGTCCACAGCAGTGATCCTTATTATGTTCGGGCATGGCTTTTTCGCAAGTATTGCGCGAGTCAAAAGTACCGGGGTTTCCATTATCTTGTCGGAATCCGGTAATTGTGCGCATGCCTTCGTCCATACAGTACGCCCCATGACGGGGATCAGCACTTTGGCCGGCCGCACAGCCATTGTTCACTTCCGCTAGGCTTTCGGCGAAGCGTTTGTCACATTCACAAATATTCTCCGCGTCTTGTTTGCCGTTAACCTGACAGTCAATTGTTCGCTGACCGTTACTGTCGACGTTTAGATCAACATTGTACGAAACATCAGTATAGTTTTTGGCATAGTCAATATTTACACATTTGTAACAGCGGTAGAGTTCTTTGCAATGGTAGTCTTTTATTAAGGTTTCGAATTTTTTTACAATTGAATGAATTTTTTTCAAGTTCATGAAGCGGTAAAACATCGCTGCGTTTTCCTACGTTTCCACCTTGGTGTATATAAACTCAAAAAATAAATTTTGGCTTACCTAAGCTAAATTTATTTCTATTCTGGGTCAGGTTAGCTATGCGGAACATTTTTTGACCGTAACTCCGTTTAAGTCACCTAATAGGTAAGGTAAGTCGTGCTAAGCCAAATATTTTTCAAACGTGCGTGAAGTTAACAACGCGAACGTACACATGTTTTGGTCTCAGCTAAGCCAAAAAATATTTTAACATTTAAAAAATATTTAAAAACGCCAATATTCTATCGGCAAATTTTATAGTTTATTAACTACACCAAATAACCCGTTATATTACCATCGCCAAACGTCAAAAAACTGTTAACATAATGGGGTAGGGCATTTGGTTAAATAATTTAAAATTGAAGTTTATCAAATCACAAAAAAGTGTTAACGGGACTTTGTTAAGCTAATGGGTTATATGGTGTATTTATTTTGGCAAAATGTACGGGTACCGTATATTTTTTATTTAATATGATCCACCAATCCAAATACAAGTATCACGTACAGGGGGTGTCATATTCAAGCATCAAATTACAGAACTACATTCAAATTAAGGGACGCATTTTTGGAGAAAATATTCAAAACATTCCAATTAAGGGACAAAGTTCAAAATATGGGACAAAAGTGGACCCTGGTCAAAAATGGCGCACCGTCCGTTAATTTGAGATCCCCTGTATTCCTACGGGTTAACTTTTAACTTTAACTTGCGGGGTGTTATTTTAACTCGGGATTCGCGGATTATATCGAACAAAATTTGAACAAAAGAATCAAATACAAAATTGTGAACCTTGCCTGTCATATCCTTTGTTTTTCCACCACCAATGACTCCGGCATCAACGCCATCGATCCAGCAATAGCACCCATAGTTCGTGTACAAACCCTCTAAGCGGTTAATTTCAGCCTCAAAATTGGCATTATTTTTTGGACTCTGGGCGTCATTGCCAAAACCGTTGGCGTAGGCCATCATGACGGCAAGGGTGCGAAAACCCTCAACGAAATCGGTCGCCTCACGGCGATGACGGGGAATCATGGAATCAATCCAGTTGCCGGTCACATAACGGCGCACATTGCCGTGAAACTTTGTCGATCGACAATCGATTGTTTGACTCAAGAGCAGCATCTTATAGATTGACTTCTAGGATAAAAAATGTTAAAATTGCAACAACAATTTTTTCTCAAACCGGCACAATTTGATTTGGTATAAAATACAAACTAATTATTTTACACTTGTCTATCGTCCTGATTTTAAAACGCGAAAAAATTTTAATAATAAGAGGGGAAGGACTGTAATACAAAAATATTTTAAAAGAAGAAAATCGCATTTCGGTGATTTGCCATTCGGTGATAGGCTGAGCGCGCTCAAAAAGACCAATGATAGGCCACATAGGCCTCAGACGCGCTGTCAAGCAACGTTACCAAAAAGTGGTAACATTATTTATTTTTNTAAAATACAAACTAATTCTTTTACACTTGTCTATCGTCCTGATTTTAAAACGCGAAAAAATTTTAATAATAAGAGGGGAAGGACTGTAATACAAAAATATTTTAAAAGAAGAAAATGCCTTTCGGTGCTCGGCCATTCGGTGATTGGCCGAGCGCGCTAAAAAAGACCAATGACAGGCCACATAGGACTCAGACGCGCTGTCAAGCAACGTTACCAAAAAGTGGTAACATTATTTATTTTTTTCGCGTTTAAAAATCACTGCGATATTTAACCTTCCGCAAAAAAATCGAAAATTAATTTTGGGCTTAAAACTCGACGTAGACCGGACGAAGAAGGCAAATTTCGCCAAAAACTACAAATTCGGAAATTTCACTTATTTTTTGTGTAATTTGTAATATGTTGACAAATTGCTTCTTAAATATGCCCCCTTTTTATGTGAGAATATATCTAGTTTAATGCAAGAAAATATTAAATGTAGACGTTTCGAAAACTGATCATCAGGAAACTTTTTTCATTACGGTTTGGCACGGAAAATTCCATAAAAAAAGCATTTCTGAGTACATTACTAATACAATTTAGTCTCTAGGGTCTCTCCATACACTAGTTTAACGGATACAAATATTTTGCTATTAGATTCACAGAAAGAAGTACACTTATTAATTATCAATTAATCGATTTCCTATAACAAACGTTTTGAACGTTTGTTAAACATAAAAATATGTGAATAAATTGTACCGTATTATGAATCATAACTCATGATGTTCACAAATTTATCAAAAAAAAGCCTCGCCATAATTGTTCAACTCAAAATCTAGTGTTGAAGCTTTGAATTAAAAACATCAATTCCAGAGGTCGACAGGAATTAATTTTTTTACACCATTTGAGTAGGGTGCCTCGTAATATCACGGCACCGTCTGAATCGGTCTATATTCTTTTATGGTGAAAGTGTAATCCGCCGAAATTTCTCCATTTCAACGCTCAAAAGGGGGAGATTTCGGCGGTTTAACCTTTCGTCACAAAAGAAAAGAGACCGATTCAGACGGTGACAATATCACAGGTTCTAATAACCTCAAAATAGTACGAAAAATTTTTTAAGCGGAACCTAACAAAATTGGGTTTATACATCAAAAACAACCGGTGGGACCCCTTACGCAAATCGAAAAAAACGCACATGATCAAAGCATCAATTAATAAACACGTTATTAATTAAATTATATTGAAGGCCAATGTTAATACCAATTTTTGAACGCAGAACTCAAAACCTTATCGAAAAGATTTTTTGAAAATAAATTTAAAAACAAATCAGACCATTTCGTTTTTTCTCTACATACCATTTTGCAAAATTCAGTTTTTTTTCTTTAGTCAGATGCTTTGTTAAAAGTGATATCCAAAAAAATTGACGGATTGGTTTATATAGCGGTCGTCCTGAACTTCTTCCAACATCACGAAAAAACAGGTCCTCCGAGGTGGCGCTCACGTTCCGCCAAATGAAAAACACACTTTCTGCCTCTAGAATGCGCCGAAAAAAAGATGTCGGTGAAAAAATTGGTTTCTAAAGCATTTTTTAATCTTGAATGTGTCCCAACTGTCAAGTTTAAAGGTACCAGAAAATGTATGTAACAAAAATGGCTTTGCAAATTGTGTATATTAGAACTCGAAATATGGAGTAAAGTTAAGGATTAATAATGTTTTCATAAAAATTTTAAATTGAGAATAAAATTCATATTGTCAAAAAATATCAAATACACCACCTAACCATTTGACTTAACACCATTTGGCTTAACAGTTTGCATTTGACTTAACAGTTTGAAGTTGAATTAACACTTTTTTTCGGAAAAAATGTGTTAAGTCAAATGGTTAGGTGGTGTACACCAGGTGCGCCATTATGTTTCACCCCGTTATGTTTCATTTTTTTCCGTTCATCCTATTATCTCACACTTTTCTGCGAGTTATTTTTCCGAAATACACAATTTTACATGTGAAGCACTTCGCCCTTAACTTTCAATTTTCTATTATTTTTCACTTTTTTTCTAATTCGGTTTTGAACCGAATTAGTCTCACGGTGCCAATTTTGATTGGGCGCGTTACCATAGCGACGGAAACAACAAGTAACAATATCTTCCTTTTTGTTCCGCGTAAATGAAAGGTTGTGCGTCTTACCATGGCAACGAAATAGGCGACAAGCATCTACCACACCAAATAATAAAAACAAATAAACAGACACCTGCGGATTAATCGGGCCAGTTTTGGAAAGCGAAATTAGTTGTAGTAAGTTTGGTACTTTATACTAGTTGAAATTTTGAGTCATATCTAATAGACCAAATCATATCTAAATCACTTCGAAAAATTGACAATCTTGAAAATGTCCCACACGTCACCGAATTGACGCCCAAAAGTGCTACTAAAGCATGTGACCGTAGATTTCACCATCTTGGTGTTCATTAAACAAAATTAAAATGTGTTTATTTTGTGACAGAAAACTTTGTCAAATGTCAAAAAGGTTTAACGATCGGTTGAACGTTGTTCGAGCTTGTACGGCATTTAGAGTGACAATTTTGAATATAGACCGACAAGTTATGTTTAAAATGTTTTTTGGAGAAAATTGTTCGGGGCCCCGGTGGCTTTTGGAGAAAATTATTTTGAAAGAAAAATATACAAAAAAAAACTTTTTGGGATAAAAAGTTTTTGGCGAAATTTTTTCGAAAAACTGCTGAAAAAATGTTTTTTCGGTAAATTGCAAAAGAGAGACCACAAATTCATGAAACTTTTTCCGAAAACCATTTTTTTTCGATTCCACAACTTTTTGGTCAAAAAATTTTTTCGTCCAAATTTTTTGCTTACAAAAACATTTCGTCCATAAATTTACGGCGGCCAAATTAATATTGTCCGCGCAACACTTTAATTGCATCGCGGTGACAATTTTGATTGGTCGCGTTATCATAGCAACGCGAAACAACAAGTAACAATTTCTTCCTTTTTTTTTGTTTTACGGACAATAAAAACGTTATGAACGAGAAATATTATTGGACGATAAATATATCTGACAAAAAGTAACATAAACGTAGAGCTCTGGCACCATCAAGTTAAAACATTCAAAATACAAATACAAATCACATTTTGTTCTAAAAAGCCCGTATGGCAGATTTTACATCATTTAAAGGCCGCTTTTCTTCCTGTCCAATTTCAACTTAATTGACAAAATTGATGTTTGCCACTTAGTGTCAATCATTGAAATGAAATTTATCATGCACAATGCAGTTTAATTTCCGTCGTGTGTGATACAATCATGTAAATGTATCGAAAGTCTGTATATATTCGTAATAAGCATGTCATTAGAATTTCAATTGGAACCTTTCAGGCATATTTTATTTAAATTTTGGATTCGTTTATTTATTAGATAGATTGTTGTTAATGCCTGGACTGGCCACGTAACTTGTACGTAAAATGTCGTCAGTATCAGGGTTCGTCAACAGCCAGTTGGCCTTCCCAGATCGAGTGAATTTTGTTCTCGACAGTTTGTGAACTGGGCAAATGAAGCGAGGCGAGTTGCGCACATTTTTGTACCGAAAAAAAAAGATGGCTTCGTTTCGCCTGGCCTATGGACCATAGCCTATGGTCCATAGCCTATGCGCTATGTAGGTCCATAGGCTATTGAGGTCTCAATTTTTGTCTTTGACGGATTTTTGACCGATAATTATCGGTTTTGAGAAAAATGAGCGTTATAATTATCGGTTTTCAAGGGTTATAGACATATTTTCAGATGAAAAACACGAATTTACTAACCATTTTTTAATTGGACCAATTGTTGAACGATAATTATTGGTTTTCGGAAAAGTATTGGTAATAATTATCGGTTTGGAAAGATTATAGACGTATTTTAAAAAACACGAATTTAGTAACCCCTTTTCGATAAGATGAATTTTTGACCGGTAATTATCGGTTTTAGGGAAAACCACGAGTTTGCTTCTGCTGGCCTGCTCAGTTTACGAATTAAAGTACTGTTTAGCTCGTTGAAAAACAACGGAAGAGAGCGAATCGTCCTATTGTTTTATTGTGATGTAATTTTGAGTGATGAAACTGCTAAAAAATTGACTTTTGTGATTTGAAACTCACACCGTTTTCGCTGCTGGTGTCGTTCATTAACGGTGCTTATTTAGTAGCAGACGTGAACCAAGACCGCATTAGAAGCATTTATTATCGTGGTGACAGACTCCCAAAAAAAAATTCCCCGTCAGAATTTATTATTTTTGATAACGTTAAACAAACAACAAAAGAAAAAATTGAAATTGTCACGACGTTTGGCTTCGCTTAGCCTCGCATAAATACACGCAAGCCGCGTCTTAAACGAATTTATAAGGAAGCGCTCCTTTTTGAAGCTCTTTGAGCTCATAAGACTACACAAAAAATTAGCGTTTAAGACGTTGAAAATCCGGCACAGTTAGGTTTGATCCCGACGGATTTTGGGCCGAAAAAGGGCGCAAACAAATCCCGGTGTGTTGTCCAACGTAATTCGACAACATATATAGTAACCACAAATTTCGGCCAAATAAAATTACCGCCCAATCCAACACAATGTCGGGAAAGTTTTTAGTACTAGTGTAAGAAAAAAAAGGATGAATTCATAAATTAACCCGAAGATAACACTACTGAGTTGTGGCTTTGAAATCAGTACTTTAGTGGTTAACCATGGTTTTATGATACGAAATGTTACAATTCATGTGCAAGTTTGAGTGTGATTTTCTGTTTAGCTCTTTAACTACTGATACAGGTCCATTAATAAACAAATTAGGAACTTTTGTCGGAATTTTCATGTATGGACTCTTGTGAAATACACCCCTCAACCAGTTATCTTAACAAAATTAGGTTCTTAAGACCAAAAAGTATCGCAGTTTCCAATTATCTCACCAAAGGCCCTATTCAATAATTGGATACCAATTATCATAACAAAACTCAATAATTTTAACACTTTTTCAGCAAAAAAGTTGGTAAGATAACTGGTTAGGTGGCTTAGATGGATTTTCTATAAATTATAGTTAATATGGTATTATTTCAACGATAAATATCATCTCATGGTAAGCTTGAACCTATTTGAAAATTTCAACATGAAATCGTTAAAAAAATTCTTCATAGAAAACAGCCTTAATCAATTTTTGTCGTTTTATCGTTTTTTTTCAAAACTCTTCCCCAATCAAAGCTGCAAACCACTCCCCGGAGGTTTTTCATATCATTTTCCAATCGTCCGCAAACTATTATAATTTCTTGTTCGTGGTGATTCCGGGATTTTATTTATAATCATTTATCTGGTGTGACATACCGCGATATACCGTATCTCGTTTTGTCAGAATTTACTTCGAATATGTTGCAAAGGAAGCATCGTCATTTTTAGACTGAATCACAACGGTTCGACAGATGACTCGTGTTATAGAATAAAATGGCAAAAAACGTACTACAGTGAAGTTTATTTTCCAGAAATAGATCCGACATTTCGCGTAGGGCAGGGGTAGGCCAATTCCGGGACGCTTGTTCAAGGACTTAAATCTCATTTTACCATTAAAATACGTCCGGAAATGGAGTATCCCCTATATCTTCTTGGAAACAATCCCGGACTTTTTTTTTCGCTGAGCATACTGTATTTAATTATTGTGGGCCTATAGCGCCTATTTATTAAAACATTGTCTTGACCATATTGTAGAGCTCAAGAAGTTAGTAAAAAAAGTGTAACAATGAAATTCATAAAATGTCTGTAGAGTGCTCTAGAATTTTTCGAAGGTCAAATAAAATTGATCTTCAAAAAATTCTAGAGCTTGCCTCAGACTTTTTATAAATTTTATTCTCACACGTTTTTTTACTGACTTTTTGAGCTCTACAATATGGCCAAAACAATGGTTTAATAATTAGGCCCTATAGGCTCACAATAATTAAATACAATATGCACAGCGAAAAAAAAAGAAATTTAGTCCGGCATTGTGTCCAAGAAGATATATAATTATTAAGTTTTGATATATTTACTTATATAATATATGTACTTCACTAGTATGAGTTATTAGAGTCCCTACTTCAAAAGTGTCACGATTTGGTGCTCAAAAATCGTAACGTTCTTGAATCATGACGTCACTTCGTAACATTTTTGGATACAATACAAAAATCCGGAGTTTTTTCAGAATACAGTATTAACCCACACTAAATACAAAACTAAAACAAATATTATCTTGGTACATGATGGAAAAAGTGTGACAGAACCGCGTGGAAATATTTAGTTATAATGACGACTTAATATAGGGCTGGGCAGTATAATGATTCTTCGTAACTGCCATTTTCGGCTTGACTTGAGAGCGCGAACGTTTGTAACAAACTGCCCATTAAAAGACCTTTATTTCTTCTAAGACGAAAATTCATTCTGTACATCTGTGGAGTTCTGTAACGTTTTGGACGCTGGTCTCACGTCACCGGTTAAGTTCGTCAAAAATCGATTTCACGGAAACTGATTACTGTGAGCCATGGTAATACAAACAATTTAGTTTGAGGGTGTATCCATCCCTTTATCCGGCCACTTTGCCCGCTCGTGCTCTTATTCGGCCACTTTTCTGCTAAAATTTTTTCGCCCACGCACTGAGGGTTTATCTAGTAACCTGCGGATTTCTCCGGTCGGTTTTGGAAGGCGAAAGTGGCCGGATAAACCCTCCGGAGGTTTATGTAATATACACAGGTTAAGTACTTAACCGTCCGGAACCGGCTTAACCGTCCACTTTTTAGCTATTTTTTTTTTCAGAGCTAACGCCTACGCCCTATGTCCTTAACCGTCCGTTCTTTAGTAAATTATTTTGAGGAGATCAAGTTCTTATATAAAAATGGCTATTTTTGCTTAACCGTCCACCATATTTTTGCTTAACCAGTTCGTTTTTTTTAATTTCCCAAAAAAAAACACCTACGCATTAGACTCTTAACCGCCCAAAACCGGCTTAACCGTCCAGTTTCGAAAAAAAATTAGTGGACGGTTAAATACTTAACCTGTGTAGTCGATATATTTGACGTATTTATTTTGAATACCTTCTACATGTGAATAAATCGATGAGACTAATTTTAGGGTTTAACCCTCAGGGAGCAAAATACAAATTGTGATTTTATAACTTTATAATTGTGAAGCGTTTGGATTCACCATAAATCCGAATTACGTGATGCTGCAAGTTAACTAAACCACCATTTTTTCGCTTAATTTTCGATTTTCTGTTCAGTTTCATCGCTAAAATATAGTTTTCAGCAATTTCAAATTAACTGTTTATATTCACAAAGAAGAAAAATGCATATGGTATTGAACATAAAGTATAATCTGTTTGTATTGCATTGATTATAGTACTGATTTTCGCTCAGTCTGCGGTCAGTACTCCTTATTTATAAATTATAATTAAGTAAAAACATATCTAAATTAATAATAGATGTCATAGAAATGGGCAAATTTTAAATTCTTCGAAAAAAAAACTGCCAAAACCAAGATGTAGAGCTCGTCAAACTACGGCGATCTGATTACAGTCCTCAGTCCCTTAAGTGCCGCACTCAAGGCGCCAAAACGCGGCACTTAAGGGATGGGAGGCACTTAAGGGATGGTTTGGCCAATTTTTTAATCAAATAACAATATATTTTGTTCATATTGTAATTGAAAATTGATTTGGACCACCAGTGCCCCCTAAAGAGCTGTTTGAGATCTCCTACCTACAAAAAACGAGCAGTAAGAACGTAGGTGGCACATCTAATTGAGTGGAAAAAAGCTGCAAAAAAGCTGAAGATTTGAACTCTAGAATATGACTTCCAAGGTCGAGGTCAAGGTCACATGCTATGGAACACTTTTTCTCATGGTAAAATTTTAGAGAGTTTCAGACTGTACCTACAAACGACCCTTTCTAAGTAACTGATGTATAAACATTCTTCGACAAAACTTTGATGGCTATCGTTAAAATGGATAATTTGCAAAAAATGATGTTTATTCGACAAAATACATCTGGTAATAAGGTTAATCGATCATAAAATTTAAGTAAAGTAAGTAGTGGTTCAATATGGCCAACTCCGTTTAAAACGAAACTTCTGCCTTTAACCTATCAACCATTGCGCGGTAAAAATAATACCGCGTTTTATCGGTTTACCAATTAGTCACATAATATTTCAAACTTTTGCAAGACACATAATCATGAACGTGCATGAAAATTAATCTAGTTTGAAATCCGAATACGCTTAGTTGTGTTGATTAGACTAGAATTTATGTCAAATATGTTTTTTTATACGAATAGGTTTTTTCTTGCTAGAAATGTGAAAAAATAACACCGAGTTAGGATGGGCCGAAAAGGGCCCAGTTTTCAAAAAGTACTTTTGCTGTCAAGAAAAAAAAATGAAAAATGAAACTAAAAAAAAAGGGTGGATGTTTGTTTTATTGTTACCCAGAAATATTGAACACAACAAGTCCTAGTATTTACCAAAATAAAAACCCTAGTATTTGAATTCGAAAATAATGGTTAGTTCCTTTTAACAGACTGTACAGTATAGTCTAGTCTGGGCTGCCCACAAATTTGTGGTTGAGGAGTACCACAAACAATATCCAAAATCCAAAAAGCACTTTTGAGAAAAAAAAATAAGAAAATTTTTTTTGAAAAATTTTGTTCGAAACTTTTGCGTAGGTTCATAATTAATCAAGATGTTTTTTTTTGATTTCCCTGATGCTATATTTTCCTATACACAGGATAGTATCCTGAGGATACCCAGTTAACCGGCAGGTAAATTTTTTTTTTGTGTAGGCGATTTCACGGAAAAATCGAGATCTGCCGGTTAACTAAAAATAGGGCTGCCGGTTAAATCTGTTATTTTGGAGTAAAGCGTTTTTGCTGAAAAAGTTTTGCCAAAAAAACTGCCGGTTAACAGAAAATAGCCGGTTAACTGAAAATAGCCGGTTAACTGGGTATCCTATGTATAGCATTTGTTTACTTAAAAACATCTAACCATGTTTTTTAAGTAGAAAATGTGAAAAAAAAAATGCCCATTTTCCAAGAAAAATTATATTTTTTATTTTATTAGTAAATTACTAACAGTTTGCTAAGCAGCGCTTTGGATGTTTGACTAATTGTTAATATGCGGTTATTTGATACTGAAAATAGTGTTCTAAAAAACCACACACTCAATTCATCATTTCGGTGTTGTCGGACAATCCAGCTTGCGTAAGATTAAACAATATTGAATTGGTTATGAATGTGGTTCCATTATAAATAATGCTGATCCGGGCATGAGCCAATTTGCCGTGCGTCCAACGGCGTCATATTCTAACCATTTCATGAATTGTGGCCATTGCGCGGTCAATGTGAATTCTGAAAGTGATAATAACGGAATCAACAGCGTCGTTTTCGAATAATACCTCTGAAAATTCTAGATTATTTTGACGTTACTGATTCAATTGTTTAGCTCGTATAATTGTTTGAATAAATTGTTAATGATGGCGTTATGGCTCAGACATTCTCAGCAAATGCAGTGCAAGGACCAAATAAAATATAGTCCTTACCTCAAAATCATTACGAAATGACGTCATGACTTAAAATCGTTACCCTCAAAATCGT
>SCLG01000666.1:45364-58236 GCA_004367875.1 Oikopleura albicans
GTGATTATTTACTATTTCAGCAATTTTTTAAGTACACAATTCGTATTTTCTAATCACTCATTGTGATTTCTAATGTAGTGGTTAAAATGAATCACCGTCTAGTTTTCTAGCAGGTCCGAGGTGCGTTATTAAATCTTTGCCGCGTAATTGTTTGCATAAATTACAAGCTCGGGTTTTTATTGTTTTTTGGGACGGTTGTGCAATACCGCGTGTCGCGACCAATTAACCTTGCTGTTCGATAAATGTCAGGGGATTCGAATTTTTTATATTTGTGACAATTGTGGTGGATTGCTGTCGAATTTTGGAATCGTATGCGATGTGTATCGGAACAAGCCGTAAACGCTCACTATCTCCCTAATTCTAAAAAACTTTATATTCCGCGGCGGAATTTCTACCTTCTATATCTTAATTTTTTGATAACAACAACAACAAAACTATTTATTTGGATCTCGTCAAACCCGGTTATTGTTAGCCGGTTATTTTACTACGCCCTGAGCAGTTATCTGGCCATTATTACGTAACAAAACATTTTTCCGGCAAAAATGTGGGCCAGATAACTGCGCAGGTGGTGTATTGGGAATTGATTGAACTCTTTTTAAGAGGACTTTTTATGGTACTTGTTGGGTACCTAATTTTTAGCTATGCGTTAACGAAATGTCTTTGCGTTAACGCATGGCCCCTTGCGTTAACGTTTGGTAAAGTTGTCTAAAAACCAATTACATTTTTTACTCTTAAAGAGTCCCGGATAATTTATTTTTTACGCACAAAGGAATTATTCTTGTACCACAGTACCATGAAGTGATAGTCGCAGTATGTTTAAAATGACGTGCGTATTTTGGTGACACCGCCGTACGTGTAAAACCGTCAAAAATTTAGCTGACTCTGTCATACAATTATTTTTATCGACGTATTGCTAAACAATTATTAACGAAAACTAATCCGGAAATTGTTATATTGTAGTATAAATTCTATACTATAGAAGTTGTTGTCAGATTTAAAATGAACCTAACCCAGGATATCGCGTTCTTAATTATACACCATATAAACGGTATATCATATGTACTGCATTACCGATATACGTTTTTTTTTACTTTGAAAGGGAATAGGCGACGAAAAGGGCGTAAGGGCTAATTTGTGCGCCAAATAAGCGTTTTGTGAATCAAAATTATGGATTTTTTCTTTTTCAAAAAGAGGTTTTGAATTTTCAAATTTACCAATTGGTACCATTAGGTGAGTAAGTGGTCCCAAAAGTTCATTTGCGTTTTAAAATCAATTTACACAAAAAATTTGGTTAAAAAAGTCGGGTAAACTCGGGTCACGGAATTCGAGTAAGAATTCATCAGAGTTTTACCCTCGGGTTGGAATGGAAATTGGGTTGGATAACCGTTTGAAAAAAACGGGTTTTACTCGGGTTTACACGGGTACCCGACTTTCACCCGCGGAATTGGAATCGGTAAAAATCAAAATGCCGACCTCTGGCCTTGACCATTTGAAATTCAAATATGATATTGAACTTTTTATATGCGTATTTTTTGTTAAGTCCATTAAAAAGTTTTCAATTTATCTAAAATTGTAAAATTATTACTGTTAAACATGTTAAACTTATGCAGTATATCAAATGATATTACGCGGTTTTCCGTTGATAACATTTCGATGGTTTTTATGGGATCTTTTGGTTTTAAACCTGTAAACCCAAGGTCATTATTATCTCAAAAAATGTAATGCTATTTCTCCACTTAGTAATTTGACTAGAACAAATTATAGCGTTTTATTTGCGAACGTATATAGACATTACCCTTGTGTTTAGTTCTGATCTATTTTTTGTTTGAAGTCTTAGTCCGATTATTAGGTAAACTGCTGACAAATCCAAAAGATTTTTATGAAAAATCTGGTAAAATAATTTATTTATAGACCCGACAAAAACTGGAGTGCTTTAGTCTCAGTTTTAGATCAGAAATCTGCTTGTTTATCAAATATATCAGTACTTAGGCCGTATAATCTCGGTTTATGGTGGATCATATTAAAAATAAAACCGCCTAAGTGGTTTAATGACGATTTTGGCGGTAATTTAGCGCAAATAACGAAAAGTTATTTATTGAGTAACTGACTTTGCAATAACACAAACTCGTATGACAGTTACCGTATGACAGTTACTTACGGTAACTGATTAGTAAGATGCGCCTCAAATATAGTTCCTGAGGTTTTGAGTGCCAGTTGTTGAACCAACCAAAAACAATGAGCTGCCTTGTCCAGCTCACAAATAAAAATGGACTGTCCTGTACGTTCCTCTCAAGCTCTAAGATAAAAATGAGCTGTCCTGAACTAGGTTCTAAAGCACAAAATAAAAATAAACTGTCTAAGACAAAAAGTTATATTGAACGGGCCTGAACTGGCCTCTAGAGTGCAACAAAAAATGACCTGGCCAGCTGAATTTTGCAGAGCCCTGACTTAGTCCCTTTTTGACCTCACGTCTAAATTTAAACAAATATTCTAAAAAAAGCAATATTAAGTGACCTTTAGTATTAAAGTGACAGTATTTCACTGAAAATCTCGTTAACTAAAGAATGAGCAATAAACAACGGTTCAAGTTGTCAAGTTGACGGCAGACTGCCGCTTTTTTATTGCGGACCAACGGGACTTTGTTTCTAAGACCATTTTTTCAGATGAAATGAGCATGAATGTGGCTGGGGCTTAACCTAAAAGCCGGAAGATAATTTATTGAGCATCGAAAAAATTCAACGCGGCATAAAAATGGCGACTCATGTTACTAAAATGTCAAGCTCAAGTATGACGATGGTTATGGAACAAGCAGGATATATTCTAACACGAAATAATGAAATAAAAAATATATATGAAATGAAAATAAACATAGTTTTAAGACGCCAAAGCCTCAGCATGAAATTCAGAATATTAACAATCTTTGAAGAAAACGTCATAAAATTTAAGAATTTGGACAGCTCTTAGGAAAGCTGTCTGTAGAGTCTACAATGTAGACAAACCTGTAAAAATGCATCGTAAAAGGAAAAGAATAGAGTCAATTTAAGTTAATTGTAAATTTTAGAGTTATTTAAGTTCAAAAAACTAGACATATGTGAACATATGTATAAAGGCGCAACCGGATAAAGTCGAAACCATAAATGGTCGAAACACGGAAAAGGTAGAAAAATAAAAGGTCGAAAAGTGCGCAAAAGGTCGAAACCTGAAAAGGTCCAAACTCTTAAAAGGTTTCGCAACCAGCAAACGTTGAAACACAGAAAAGGTCGAAACCTGAAAATGCCGAAGTCGACCTTTTCTGCATTTCGACCTTTTCAGTGCTTGGACCTTTTCCGGTTGTGCCTGTATAAATTTGAGCAAAATGTGGAAAAAATAATTACGTTTTGGCGCTCAAGAGCATTTTTTATCGAGTCAACAAATGACCTCTTATGGCTAAATGTGCACCCCCTTCGCAATTTCCGATTTCACATTTGTCCACAACAGTCAAACTTGCATCATATTATATGATTGGTGTATGTAAGTTTCAAAAACATATAAGGAAGACGGTGTGGTCTACCCCATGTGGGCCGAAGTGGGCGCCCATGGGCAAAAATTTTGAAGAACTTCAATGTGTAGAATGATAATTGCTTAATTTTAAGCTCAAAATAAGATTAATATCGAATGTCGTTTTAATTGCAATGCCAAGAATCTGGAACATTTCNATGACCTCTTATGGCTAAATGTGCACCCCCTTCGCAATTTCCGATTTCACATTTGTCCACAACAGTCAAACTTGCATCATATTATATGATTGGTGTATGTGAGTTTCAAAAACATATAAGGAAGACGGTGTGGTCTACCCCATGTGGGCCGAAGTGGGCGCCCATGGGCAAAAATTTTGACGAACTTCAATGTGTAGAATGATAATTGCTTAATTTTAAGCTCAAAATAAGATTAATATCAAATGTCGTTTTAATTGCAATGCCAAGAATCTGGAACATTTCGATATCCGATTATGTCAGATTAATTTGTCGTAAGGTATTGTTCATAGTAAGGTGCGCTGATGTATAATTGGTGTGATATCGAAATTTCGCACGTTCAAAAATAAAAATTTGAATTCTGACGTTTCTATATCTGGAAATTTCTGAAAGCAAATTATTTAAAAGTTATTTAAAAATTATTTAATAATCATTTAAAAATTATTTTTAAAATATTTAAAAAATATTTAAATTTAAACAGTGATATATTTCCATTTATAAATTTTCACGGTCATATTTTTACGAAATTCTAGTTTTTTTCCGGTACAAATTTTTTTTCTATAGCTCACATGTATAAAGTAGACCAACTTGTAGGGCACGAATTTGAAATAAAACAATAGGAAAAGGGGCACACTTTCGGGCTAGACTAGAGATTTTCCGACTCCAAAAGACATTCGATAGTAAAAAACGCTCTCTTACGCCACAATCTTATTTACAGATAAACCCATGTACATAATTTCAACCTGCAAAATAGTCGTATTAACGATTAAACTTTTCAACTAAGCGTGAAAATAAAAATTAATATGAGGGATATCCCGACAGGTTCTACATTCAGGTTTTTGATAAGGTTAATTGAACTGGCAAATTAAAATTAATTTTAAGAAATTTCAGGCCACAAGCGGTTGATTGCCATTCAGTGAGTTTGCTTTAGTAGTCCATAATATTGACTCCATATCTACGTTTTTTTCTGACCGATATCGAGTCGCCAGTTATGAGGAATCGATGTATGGTTTGGGCAACGTTCTCACACAAAGTATACTGTTCATATTCAAAATAGGACACGTTTTGTGGTTATTTTGAACATAGATCTAAAATTTGTTAACACAACACAGCATATAATTAGATAAATCTTAGTGGTCGAGAATTGAACAGTGAATTCCATACTACGCGGTGCCGCATTGGCCACGTCTTGCGTAGGTAAAATACGACGGACCAATAGAGAAAAGGGCCAAAATAAGAGGGCCAATATAGGCTGCGAATGAAATTCCCGTAGGCGTGAGGATAAAGAAATGCATATTACAAGCCACGCGGTGAGTAATTTGCGTGGCTAAAGGACGCTAGCCAATAGGAGGCGCCTATAAAAAATCATGAACCAATAGGCGTGGCTTGTAATTCAGTTACAGATCAGCCGCGCTTACGGCGCTGGGGTCTGTAACTGCTTATTACATGATGCCCAAATAACCAGTTTCGCCGTTATGTTCAAAAACCGGTTAGAAAAAAGGGTTTTTTCAAAGATAAAGACGCAATACGTTGGCGATTTGACCTGAATATTCTCTAGAATCTTCCGGTTTCGGCAGTCACTTTTCACATGATTTTTTTTTTATATACGGTCTAGGCTATACCGNTCCATACTACGCGGTGCCGCATTGGCCACGTCTTGCGTAGGTAAAATACGACGGACCAATAGAGAAAAGGGCCAAAATAAGAGGGCCAATAGAGGCTTCGAATGAAATTCCCGTAGGCGTGAGGATAAAGAAATGCATATTACAAGCCACGCGGTGAGTAATTTGCGTGGCTAAAGGACGCTAGCCAATAGGAGGCGCCTATAAAAATCATGAACCAATAGGCGTGGCTTGTAATTCAGTTACATATCCGCCGCGCCAACGGCGCTGGAGTCTGTAACTGCTTATTACATGATGCCCAAATAACCAGTTTCGCCGTTATGTTCAAAAACCGGTTAGAAAAAAGGGTTTTTTCAAAGATAAAGGCGCAATACGTTGGCGATTTGACGGTCAAATTTTGACCTGAATATTTTCTAGAATCTTCCGGTTTCGGCAGTCACTTTTCACATGTTTTTTTATATAAGGTCTAGGCTTACCTGGTTAGTCGAAAATATTTTTAGAACTACATTTGAATTGCTTCAAATCATCTGCCATAAACGTGAAAAAACGAATATCATTATATCAATCTTACGGCTTCGTTGATGCAATCATCTTAATTTTGTCAAGAATTACCGATAAGTGAGCCTTCAACAGGGGTAATTTTATTCGCAATTACGTTCTCTTAAACCGAAAATGAGCAGTTACTCAACAAACAGCGAAAATTCGTTTTTAAATAAAATCTATTAAGGACGAAACATACAGTTTTCATTATTTCGCTAATTTTAAAAATTATCGCAATTTTACAGGCAATAAACGGAAAATTGAAAGATAACAGCGACTTCCGAAAGTGAAAACGAAGATATAAAAATAAAACTCTTAGCACAAATTAAAAAATGAATAAAAAATGATTTTTTTGAGTGAACTCCCTAAAAACAATAACACTAAACACTATATGAGATGAGGAGGCAGTCCAATCAGACGCGCGCAGTTAGCCCACGTGGTCTTGTCATTAGAACGTAAACGTTTACAAAAAGTTACATGTGAACTTTACATTCAACTAAATCACAACTATAAAATTTCACAACTAGAATCTCGTTACTAGATTAGTCAAAAAATTAGCACAAATATTAAAAATATTTTTCCTTATTTCAAAGTCTACTAGTTGTAGTGTTACCAGGGCTCGACAACAGTCAGCTGGCCTTCCCACTAAAGGTAGTGGTACACTCAAAGTAGTGATACCCTCATAGTGTACTACTAGTTCTTTATATTTTCGGTGTTACCACAATTGTTTCATTCTGACTAATAAGCCGTTCTGTGTCTTACATTGTAACCAATATAAATTGAATAATAATAATAATAGGAGAAACATAATAGGTCGCACCTTCTATACTTCAAAGGGATGTTATCAGTTGTGTCCATACCATTTTTAAGTATAAGCGATAAGCCATAATCTGACCAATAAAACCAAGATCCAGTTGAAAAAATCCCCTTTTTATTGGACGTTTAATTAATTCCTGTTATTATTGTTCAATTCCATTACTTACCCTAATCCACTTTGAGGAACGTTGTTAGATGATATTATGAGGTGTCATTTTGGGAACGTCGGATTAATTGAATTTTGGGAATTTCATTGAAAATTTTCTGAGGAAATACGTAAGAAAAACGCCCGAAACTCATCTGACCCACGAAGTATTATTATACACTATCAACAATTTCAATATACCACATTACCAGTTATCTTAACAACTGTTCTGCTAAAAAAGTGTTAAGATAATTGGGTAGGACATTTGGTTAGTTAATTCGAAATCGTAATACATTTTGGTTGAAAAGGTGTTAAGATAACCCAATTTTTGTTAAGATAATTGGTGTTAAGATAACTGGTTACGCTCTAACCGCTAGGGTGTTATTTTTTGATATTTAAAACGCTTTTTTCGGATAAAATGACCGAGTTAATATAAGTTAATACTTTGTTTACCGTTATAAAAACGTTAGGAAAAACTAACAAATAAATTAGTATTCCAATTTGCTATAATGAGTCGATTGGGGCATTAGATTTGATTTTATATCTCTAATCCTCAAGATGCGTTACTAGGTCATCGCTGCTAATGATCTTTTGATTGAAAAAGTTCAAGAACTTGTAAACAAATCATGCCAAATTTGATCATGACTTTAAATTTATGTTTAACTCTCGCGCGCACGATTTTTCTACCATGTTGCGCGTCCCACCGTGCAAGAATGCCATTGGTCTTTTGACAGGAGTGCCATGTTTTGGGAAGTTATAAACAACATTTAAACACAATAAACAATGTTTTAATTTCAAAACAAGTCGTGTTTAATTTTAATTTTTTGTTTCAGGTATTTTTAATTCTGATATACTTATTCTGGAGAAAAACAGACAATTCAGGTCGCCAGACAGTAATCGTTCCGTATTATACGGTATATATTACATCGTAGGGATCGAAACAATTGACTTAATTGTCCGTCTTACCGAAACTCAAAACAGACTGTTTGTTAAGTCAGCCGAAATCTAAATTTGGCTTAAGATATTTTTAAATAAGCGCGTTGCTTAGGTTACGGACAAAAATAGGCCAGGTCAGTAACTGACAGTCATGTAATCCATTCAATCAAAATATACTACGTAAGACGGAAATTGCAAATTTACCTTTTTGTTTTCCCAATATGAATAACCCCTTCAAAAACTTCTGCTTGAAAAATTTTCTTCTTAATTTCCCCCTTTATATGTCCCTTCATATCCCTTTAATTATTTTTTCTACAGTCAGGGATCTCTAGATGTATTTTTAACAAAAATTCGTAAATACCGCTGGATGTGCTATAGGCTATAGCACAAAATAAATATTGAAATATTGAAAAATTTCAAAAAATATTGATTAATTTCAAAAAATATTGAATAATTTCGAAAAATATTGAATAAATTGAAAAAAATATTGAATAATTTCCCAAAAAATTTGAATAATTTCGAAAAATATAGAATAAATTGAAAAAAATATTGAATAATATCGAAATTTTTTTAATAATTTCAAAAAATATTGAATAATTTCAAAAAAATTTGAACAAATTCAAAAAATATTGAACAATTTCGAAAACTATTGAATAATTTCAAAAAATATTGATTACTTTCGAAAAATATTGAATAATTTCAAAAAATATTAAAAAAAAAAATCCAAAATTATTGTTTAAGCCCTTCAGAGTTCATCGACAACTGCTTAAGTTTGGTAACTAAAGTAATGGCAAAATATTGTATTTTCAGCTGGTACAATTTATGATAGGGGATTAAGGACACGAATCATATTGTTTTTTCTCCTAGTCAAATCCATGTCAGTCCATTATGTCTTCGAGTTTAATCCTCTGTATCTGATTTAAGTACGCATATTTTTTACAGTTATAAACAGTATTCTATGAATATGCATATATTATCGTTACACTTCATTATAACAAGACACCAAATTGATTAAAATTAGTGTTTTCTTTTTGTAAAATGTCGAGGATTTGACTTAGAGTGGCCTCAGCTGAAATCTAAGTGTGATAGACAATGTTGTGTTAGGTCGTCGAAAACTTCAAGAAACTTTCAAGAAACTTTTTAAAAATGGGTCTTAGGTATAATTAAATTAACCGAAAGTTAGATATTTGACGAAATTATGTTTAAGTTGAGATAATAAGCATTTTTAGATGTAAAAGCTAAGCGAAACTGATTAGAAACAAAAAACGTCAACAATACGTTTTTGCTCGTCAATTTTTGGTCAGAAATTATGAAGAAGAGTTAAAAAAATAGTTATAAGTCAACTCGGCCTTTATCATGAAAACTGGACAAGTTTTGCTGGCTTTTTCTAGTGCGCTAGAGAGAAATGTTTATCCTTGACCTTAATTGCTAGAAATTGCTCTCTAGTGCCACCCCGTGTTTCCAGGAAGGGAATTATCATATGATTATCATTACAAAGGGGGTCTGTTGAATAAGGACCTTCTATATAAGGGTCGTTCGTGCTAAATAAGGGTCGATCGTACTAAATAAGGATCCTTTTTTCGATAAAAATATAATTTTCGTTTTTCAAAATTCCTTAACAGTCATGCGCATATTGGGTAGCTAGCTACCCATTTCCACTTTATTTCTAAATAAAAAGAGAACGGGTTGTGATAATAAAAAACGGACAACGGATTTAAAATCAAAAAAAAATTACGTTATGGGAGAAAAATATTTTTTTTAGAAAATTGTTTTTACGGTTGGGTCCGTGGAGGCCGAGGGTTGAGGTTGAAAATCATTCTAATTCCCTGTATAAATATTTCACAAATTTTTGACACATAAAACTTACGGAAACATGTCTTGATCAACGTGTGCGGCGTTAAATGCGGACAAACCCACCACTTTAAGTCCAAAATTTTAATATATTAAAAATACAAAAGCTGAAAATTGCCAAGAATAAACTTACAAATCTACGTACAGATATTTTTAGACAAAATTGGTAAGTAATACGGAAGAGGAAAATCTAACAGACAAGGGGTTGGTATGCGGACATGAGTGTAACATGACTATCGTTAATGTACCAATTTAATCAATAGTGGCCTTTAGTAACGAATTCTTCAAGTGTATACTACGTAATACAAAGTAGGGTGCAACCTGGAAAAAGTTGGTATCTGTTAATTTGGAGATTCGTGAGAAGTTTCGTAGAATATACAAAAGTAAACGTAAAAAAGTGTGAGAATCGAAGACGTTGAAAACGACCGTTCTTTTCGAACTTGTCTCCGCAAATTTTTGTCCGGAAAGCGTTTTCTCAAAAATATCACGTTTTTTTTCGATGATTTAAGAATGGAAAACACCCTACCTATAACATTATCTTAATTTTCGGATTTTTTTTCTGAGAAAACTGGGCTTTTCCAACTCTTAAAAAACATATACCATATAGGCCTTTTAAGACCGTGTTTCAACTTTTTTTACGTTAACCCACTGGATGGCCGCCTCGCATGATGAGCCGCATAACTTTTGTTTCTCAAGCCTTTTCTTGTTCTCGCTAAATTTTATAGGTATGTTTTACGAAAAAACGCGCCAAGAAACCATTATAACAAATGACATTACACAAATAAATACAATTTCACCCTAAATCGAAAATTCATGCGGACATCTAATCGGAATGTGTACGGAAGTTTCAATTGCTCTCAAGTGTACCATGTTAAATTATCATTTTTAATTATAATGTTCCAATCAGTTCAATAGTATTTCCGATCGCGTAATTTGGGAAAACATACGGTACGTAATACCAACGTCATTGGCCTTCGTGGGTCAAAATTTCATTTGTGTAAACTTCTTCCGTAAGAAAGTTATTGTGTAAAAATTGTGAACCGAAGTTGAGTTGTTCAATAATTAAATTTGGAGCATAAATGAGTATTTCTTTCTATGGGGCGTCAATAGTGGAAAACATACAGTCCTAACGCTCGATAACTGAGCTAAAATTTACGAAAAAACGTGCACACAATATGTCGACAAATTACCCTTTTTTCATTTTTACCCTTTATTATATTTACACTTTATCCACAATAAAAAAACAGCTGACATCGGCAGATACCTATACATGACTTTTTTTTTGAAATTATCGACCGATTACCCTTTATCCACTTAAACCTTTATCACCCTTGTGTTTATCCACTTTACCCTTTTTGTCGAAAAATTCCCCCGTTCGACTAATAAGAAATGATCCCAATTCAGTCGGTGCCGTATAAACCACGTTGAATGAACGCCTCTCACATTTATCTTACAGCATTACACTTAGATCGCATAAATCCCACAGTATGACTCACTGTATATCTATACAAAATAATGCTATGTTTAGTATGTTATTTGTCACAGAAAATGATATCGAACTGTCTGCTGGAATGCGTGTCACTTACTAGAAGTTAATGGTAAGTACACGCATTTTATCATATTCTGTCAAACTATGAGGAAATACAAAAATGGTCTGAGTCATAAATGTAAATATATATGTTTAAAAAAGAAACATTGCGATCGCATATACCGACAATGAATGGCAGCAACCGAAAATGGAGAACTTCGAAAATGGAGAAACCAGAAAACGGAGAAACTTTGGAAAAAGTTTGAATCGTAGATTACGTTGGTAAAACAAAAAAAAATCAAATAAGAGATACATTTTGGCGGTAGAGAGTGTTTTCGGGACCATTTTGAGATTCCCCATGTTCCGTTTCTGCTCTATTAATGCCTAAAATTTTGGGATTTTGTTTGACTCATTTTGTTTGAACGTTTTTCTGTTATAATTTTATTTACTGTACTTTTTTGTGATTCAGTCTGTCTTACAGTCTGTTTTACTAGCTGGCTGAAATGATGGCCCAAAAAAAAACGAGACTAAAAACAATTTGAGTGACCAAACTGTTTACAGTGCAGCTACACGATGCGGGGCTTTTGAACGCGAAGGAGATTGAAAAGTTTTCTAATAATAGTAAGTGCGAAGTTCACAGTATGTGAGATCCGGCACATTTTGAACTCACGTTTTAGCATTATATGACGTGGTTGTGATTCTGTTGACGTATTCACTTTTCGCTGAAACGTTAACCCAAAAACGGGACTTAAAACAACGTGAGGAACCACAACTGTTTACAGTGCAGCTACACGAAGCGGAGATTTTGAAAATTGTATGTAAGCCTAGCGAGGTCCGGAATCGTTTGCTTTTGAAATGTTACAAAAAGTCAATTAAACGTGTACTTCTTGTAAATTAATTAGACTAATTAGGAGATTTTAAGAAATTATTTGAGGAGAAGGTAAATATGACGTTTTTTGTCCAAATTTTAACGTCTTCACCCCTATTTGAACCTTCACAAGAATGACGGTTGGCTTGTGAGGACAGCATAAAAATGTTTTTATTAGGGGATATGGGCAAAATACGAAAACTCTGAAATTTAAAACGATGGGGCATGAATCGCGCTGGTCAGCATTTTTATCACAAATTGAAAAAACGCAATCTTGACTTTGGCCTTTTTACTAATAAACCTTATTACCCTTGATCATAAATAATTTATGATAAACTATAGGTCGTGTTTTCTATCCGGACAGTTAACCGTGGTTCACCAATATCCTAAAAAGTTATTGGAATAATGGACCTATGTTGATTAATATAGTTATACTAAAAAAAAATCAACGCCGATAAAATCATGATATTTATGAGAGCTTTAGATTTTTTAACATAACCACGTTTGGCTAGAACGCAAGAACAAATCGGCTTTATATATTATTCATGGATTCAGAATAATAGAAAGCAACTGTATTATGCATTTGGTAAGTCAATTTGGAAGACCTGAGTCAAACATTCGAAGCAACATAATAACCCTTGCGCCCCGTTTTAAATTCCCTGTTGCGTTTGCGACAGTGCTATATTATATGGGCCATATTGTTCTGTTTTTGGAATCTAAAGGGTCAGGCCCTGTCTAATTATTCCGATAAGTTTATAAAGCCAAAATGATGTGCTTTATATATTCATTGGAGTTGATAGACCCGATAAATTTTACTTTTGCTGTTAAATTAAGT
>SCLG01000667.1:14175-31172 GCA_004367875.1 Oikopleura albicans
TATTTGGGTCAGGCCTGGTTATCTGCACGTTACGGACCAAAACATCCAAATAACTACATTTAACCCCACGGAGACGACCTCGCAATCAAATAGTCACTTAGTCAGCGCTTAGAAAATTTGGCTACTAAAGTTTTAACCGGTTTTGATACCGGCATAACCACAAAATTCAAAGTTCAACAGAAACACGAGGCCATTTTTGACGGCGGGGAAAGGGGCGATGAAAAAATTTAAAAATTACGGCATCTTTTGAAAGTTCACGCAATACACGGAAAATATGGGAATTTTGTGTAAATTTTAACAATTTTGTGTAAATTTATTGGTCAAAATAATTGTAAACATTTATCAATGACATTTCAGACTTTTGTAGTCGGGAAAAATGGAATTCGCTGAAACTCCCATATATGACCCAATTTGACCCGTAGATTACGATGGTGGAATTAAAAATTGAAAAAGAAGATACGTTTGGCGCTAGAGATCATTTTGTAGGCCGAATAAGACCAAAATGTTAAATACAGTTTTACCGCTACGCCTCTCTTGATACATAGACATAAAACGTATTGAACGTTTAAAATTTTTCATTTAGCCCATTTTCGTGTTTTCGAATTTTTCGGGTTTCGACATTTTTCAGATTTTGCCGTTATTTCGCCTTTTACAGGTTTCGCCATTTTATATATACGCCCAAACTAAACTGTACCAGAGAGTAAAATTGAAATAAATGTTCCAATTTTCTGCGAAAAATCGCTTTCGATTGCTCTGAGCAGTCAATTTAATATAAGCCAGTAATATTGGCTTATACAAGCCAAATATTATAAGCCCTGACTAAAGTAAATCTCAAAGAATGGTACAAAGTTACAATTGAGCAAGTTGAAGCAAATGGTATTTATATGCGCCGATGGTTTTTCGGAAATTCTTTGTTTGAACACATGGTGGAAAGTTGGACCATCGAAAATCCGGAAACAATTGCGGATTATAACGTACAGCTTGAAAAACCGAAAAACGGTGCAAGTTTTCGAAATTTGAAAATATTTAATAACGAGGAAGAAGTTTTTGCGACACCGGATGTTGATTCAGTAACAGGTAATGTTGTATTAAAACAACTAACACGTTTAACTCCCAAGTTCCAGATTTTGCTCAAGTGAGGGTACTCTCGTCAAAAATTTTTCATACGAATTGAACCACTATCGCTATCTACCGTATTTACTTTTTCGTGTCTGAAACTTCGAATACAGTTGATGGTCCGTTTCACCGAGAAATCGTATATTTTTGCCTTTTCTGACGGACAACCCTATGACTCATCGCAAATTGCTGTTATTATAACAGTCAGAAATTCCGAAATTTTGAAAATCGGCTTTCCGACTGTTAAAAATGGTCAATTTTTTTTTCAGCATTAGCAAATCGGGGTCGAAAAACTCGAATATGGCATCGGAACTACCGTTACATAGCGCCTTCACTGTGAAATAAACAAATTAAAATTTCAAACCGTGATATCAGATTACAACTGTTAATATATACTTATATTACAAAAAAAAATCCAGGGGTTAACTTTTTCATGATTTTTTCTAACTTAAATTTTGCGCCGTTCGGCACCTCTGTACGACGTCTGTAGCGTGCTCACGCGTGAGATGCTTTTTGTCACACCGTGTGACGTAACGAGTTGACACGTCATAAGTTGACAGTTCGTCACAAGTTGACAGTTTTTTGGGCAAAATAGGCAAAAAATGGGCAACAAGTTGACAGTTTGTCACAAGTTGACAGTTTTTAACGAAAAAATCGGAAACGAAAGTGTCAACACGTTACGTCACCAATTTTATTTTTTGATCTGCCCATAAACCGATCTGTCATTTATCCGGGCAAGAGAGCAGATCTCTTCAATATCGCATAAATGGCGAATTTTGAATGTTTGACTATACGGTCTAAACTTTCTGAGATGTGTTCTCATAACGTGACTGATCTCATCTTGATAAACAGCTTTTCCAAACAGCTTTTCTGGTTATAACTTATTTTTTTGTCTTAGCGATGTGGTCACCATGGTCGGATTATGGAGACTGTTCTGCGACATGTGGAGGCGGTGCCCAGTTAAGAAAAAGACATTGTCATCAAGGCAGGATTGGCGAAAAAGGCTGTGAAGGGTTAGCAAAAGAGTCACAAAGCTGCAACGAGCAAGATTGTGGTATGTTTTAACTTTTATTGTTGATCCATGAGTCTTTGAAGACTTGTAGACTACAAGTTGTATTGTCAATGATAATTATTTGAAGGGGGAATTTTTTTTAATTATTTCGCTCTCAAATGATTTGAGTCAAATGCCAAAAAAAATCTGTAATATCAAACTATATAAAAATAGCCCATACACGGGTATAGTTGATCTTCATCAGGTGGTGTATAGTATTAACTGTTTTATGCCCACGAGAATAATTTTGACGTTAAGAATGTAAATGAGATATAATTTAGTTCATCCATGCGAATTAGATAATGGTGGGTGTGACCAGATATGTGTTCGAGAAGGAGAAACAGCTCGTTGTGAGTGTCAAGATGGCTTTGAAGTCAACGGAAAATTATGCGTTCCATGTAAGCTTAAAATTTTTGCGACCAGGCCGGCAGTACCCTAAAATTGAGAAAGATGAAAGAGGAGAAAGTTTTTTAACGGAAAATATGATTTTTTTTCTAAAACTCGCATATATGATGTAGTTAGATGCGTATATCACGTTGGTGAAATAAAAAAAGAAACAGGCGGTTTTCAGCTTTCTCAGTTTTCGGTTACTGCCAGAAGGGCTCGGTCGCGAGTTGGCCTGTCGATCCGAATAATAAAAAAACGAGCTGCATTGGACTGGCCTGGAAATAAACATTAACTGGCCAGTCCACCTGCTTAGTCATTTTTTGGCTCTAAAAACCGATTTCTTTAAGATTGTTCTGATCCTACTTGGTGTCCGCTTGGCTCGACCTGCACAAAAAAGCTCGAAACGATTTTAGAATATCGTCTGGCCGGAGATCCCGGAAATCAATCCAAAATAAGTCAAGGTGTTCAAGTTCGAATAATTTAAGATTTTAAACTTAATTATCAATTTATCACTCAAAGAAAAATAAACGTGACTATCACGTGATAGAGTCCTAAATCGTAGTTGTATAACTCATACTGTATGAGTCATACAGTTTGAGTCAATGAAAATGTCCGGGCTATTGTACTCACGTGTTCGCTAGGTGGCAACCAATCCGTTTGAATAATTTACCGCCTACAGAATACGAGATTCTAATTGGTCCAGAAATCGTCATGCTGTATGGTATACAATAGAAACATCCCAATTTAAAAACTACCGATTCGAAACCGATAAATATCTGGTTTGGTTCGAAAAACACAAAAATAATCGGCTGTCATGAGACTGATTACTTAATTCGATTACTTTAATTCTGATTACTTTAATTCGAAAAGGGAGACGGATATAAACTTTGAACATTTTATTGATAGTTTTGTTCTAAAGTTTATGTTGGACAGCGAGCAAGTGCACGATCACCGGTTTTCTGACATTAATTTGGCCGAAATAACTGACAATTGGCTAAACATCGGCGATATTCATAATTGGGATGCTGTCGAATTCGCTATCGTTGGGGATAGCCAGGTTAAATTTTCCAAACTTCAAGTCACAGTTGGTAATGCGTGGGTTGATTTGATGGATCCCGATCACTGTCAAACTCTGTCCCTTCAAAAATCAACTGGTACAGCAACTCAGGAACAGGGATATGATGCATATCAAATGCTATTAAAATATTTTGGAGAAAAGTTACTTGAAGAAATCGTTTCTCGGAGAAAAGTTACTTNTGACGCACGCAGTGGTTAAGTGAACAGAAATTTTAATTGAGTATTGTATAGGATATGGATTGACGGTAATAATGATTTTTAAAATTTTACATTTGCGCTATATTTGAGGTCTCAAAATAACAATTTTGTTATTAAAGCTGTATCAAAAAGCCGACCATTTTAACTTAAAATTTTTAAGTTTTAACGATTAATTTCTGGGGATTAAGGGTTAAAAATCAAAAATCGGGCTCCACCAGTCGACGTAAAATAAAATGAAGATATTTTTAATTTTTTTAATTTTTCCATTCCGATAATTTTAACCCCCGAAAAGCCCATTGCCGTTTTTTGTGCAACCAAAAAAAAAAACTACTCAAAGTTTTTTGGCCATTTTTTTCCGGCGGAGGAAGGGACGACGAAAAAAATTGAAAAATGACGGCATCGACGTTTTGAAAGTTAACGCAAAAACGGAATATAAGAGAATTTTGTATGAATCTTAACGATTTTGACCCGTAGATTACGATGGTGAAATTAAAAACGTGAAAAAGAAGCCACGTTTGACGCTGGAGAGCATTTTTAGGCCAAAAAAACCAACACGGTTACGCCAGTTCTGCCGTTACGCCTCTTTTTGATACATAGTTTAACCGCGTTTAACGTTTTTAATTTTTCATTTCGCCAATTTCGCGTTTTCGAAGTTTTCGGGTTTAAACCTCTTTCAGATTTTGCCGGTATTTCGCGTTCGTCATTTTCTATATTGGCCAAAATAAAACCAGTAATATTGGCTTACACAAGCCAAATATTATAAGCCCTGACTAAAGTAAATCTCAAAGAATGGTACAAAGTTACAATTGAGCAAGTTGAAGCAAATGGTATTTATATGCGCCGATGGTTTTTCGGAAACTCTTTGTTTGAACACATGGTGGAAAGTTGGACCATCGAAAATCCGGAAACAATTGCGGATTATAACGTACAGCTTGAAAAACCGAAAAACGGTGCAAGTTTTCGAAATTTGAAAATATTTAATAACGAGGAAGAAGTTTTTGCGACACCGGATGTTAATCCAGTAACAGGTAATGTTGTATTAAAATAACTAACACGTTTAACTCCCGAGTTCCAGATTTTGCTCGAGTGAGGGTACTCTCGTCAAAAAATTTCTATTAACTTTTTCGTGTCTGAAACTTCGAATACAGTTGATGACGTAACGAGGTGACACGTCATAAGTTGACAGTTTGTCACAAGTTGACAGTTCGTCACAAGTTGACAGTTCGTCACAAGTTGACAGTTCGTCACAAGTTGACAATTCGTCACAAGTTGACAGTTCGTCATAAGTTGACAGTTCGTCACAAGTTGACAGTTCGCCACAAATTGACACTTCGTAACAAGTTTACAGTTCGTCACAAATTGACACTTTGTAACAAGTTTGCAGTTTTTGGGAGTTTTTTGGGCAAAAATGGGCAACAAGTTGTCAGATTGTCACAAGTTGACAGTTTTTGACAAAAAAAATTGTAAACGAAAGTGTCAACTCGTTACGTCACTAACTTTATTTTTTGATCTGCCCATTAACCGATCTGTCATATATCCGGGCGAAGAGAGCAGATCTCTTCAATATCAAAGTGGCGAATTTGGAATGTTTGGCTATAAGGTCTAAACTTTCTGAGATTTGTTCTCATTACGCGACTGATCTCATCTTGATAAATTTTAGGCCCCTGTAAAATACAGTAGATAATGATTTTTCCAAACAGCTTTTCTGGTTATAAATTAATTTTTTTGTTTTAGCGATGTGGTCACCATGGTCCGATTATGGAGACTGTTCTGCGACATGTGGAGGCGGTGCGCAGTTAAGAAAAAGACATTGTCATCAAGGCAGGATTGGCGAAAAAGGCTGTGAAGGGTTAGCAAAAGAATCACAAAGCTGTAACGAGCAAGATTGTGGTATGTATTTTATTGTTTATTTGTGACTCTTTGAAGATTTATACTGTCGATGATTATTATCAGAAGGGAGAAATTTTGATACTTATCAGGCTGTAAAATGCCCGAAAATGCTGTGAAACCAAGGAATATCAAAATATCAGGTCAAACCGGCGATGGCTAATTAAGTTGTAATAAACCGGTTTCGTGGCGATCACGAAGTTCCGGTTACGGGTTAATATGCACTCTTTGGCCTTCTCTAGTGAAATTTATAGATAGAAGTTTGATACATCGAAGTACCACATACGCCGTTATCTGGTCAGAATTCCCGCTAGTCCCGTTATCTGGTTGGAAGTTCTCAATAAAAAAAAATCGTGCTGTTATCTGGCCGTTTGTGGCCGAGAATTTTCCAGACAGTTTTTTTTACACACTGCGCCATTATCTGACCATTATTGCGTAACAAAATGGTTTTTGGGAATTATGTCCGCCAGATAACGGCGCAGATCGCAAATAGTATGAACTACACCACCTAACAGGTTATCCAAGTTACATTATCTTACCGTTTTTTTAGCGTTTATAAAGGTAAGATAACCTGTTAGGTTGTGTTAATATGCCCGTGAGGGTAATTTTGACGATAACAATTAAAATGAGATTTAATTTAGTTCATCCATGCGAATTAGATAATGGTGGGTGTGACCAGATATGTGTTCGAGAAGAAGAAACAGCTCGTTGTGAGTGTCAAGATGGGTTTGAAGTCAATGGACAATTATGCATTCCATGTAAGTTTACACAAAAGTATTGCGTTCAGGGCGGCAGTACCCGAAAATGGATAAAATTTTTTACACGGAAAATATTAAACTTTCTAAAACTCAAATACACAGGGTGCGCCGTTAGCCGGCACCCCGTTAACCGGCAGCGCGTACGCTATTTTCCGTTAACCGGCAGTTTTTTGGTCAAAAAATTTCCAGCAAAAACGCCCACGCATGTACCCAAATAACGTTTTTCAGGCGTTTAAATCAATGAGCAACTTGCGAAAGATTATTATTATGTAAGACAGGGTTATTTTACAAATTGTAAATATTACAAATTGTTACATTATGTAGAAGGTCCAAAAAAAGTTTGAAATCCTTATTTTCCGTTAATTGTAAGGTCACAATTGTTCCGTTATTCCGCCTACGCATGTCTCCGTTAACCGGACTATTTGGCGTTAACCGGCAGTTTTTCAAAAAAATTTTGGTGCCGGTTAACGGTGCACCCTGTGATGTAGCTACATGCGTAGATTACGTTAGTGAAATAAAAAAAAATACTAAAAAAAGAGACACGTTTTGGCACTAGAGAGGCGATTTTCGGCTTTCTCCGTTTTCGGTTACTGCTACAAGAACTCGGTCGTGAGCTGACCTATCGAGCCGAATAATAAAAAAATGAGCTGATGGACTGGCCTGACGAGCCCTTCAATAAACATGAACTGGCCAGTCAACCTGCTCAGATATTTTTTTAAAAACCGATTTTTATTAGATTGTTCTGATCCTACCTGGTGTCCGATTGGCTCGACATGCACAAAAAAGCTCGAAACGATTTTAGAATACCGTTTGGCCAAAGAAACAGGAAAAATAAGTTAAGGTGTTCAAGTGTTAATGATTTTTGAACTTAATTAATAATTTATCATTCAGAGAAATATAAAGGTGATAATCACGTGAAGGAGTCATAAATTGTATTTGTATAAATAACACATACAGTCCTATCGCCTTTATCTATACAGCCTTTTTCTTGACAAAAACCCCGCTTTTTGACATATTTTGGCCCTATGAGTCATGATGACGCGTCCAAGTGGGCTATTTTTGCCCTTAATTGCCAAAATGTTCTCATATCTTGACAGATTTTATGCCCTATGACTCATAGGCTATGAGTCATTCGAAAGAGTTAATAAAAAGGCGACTGGACTGTACTGTACAGTACAGTATGACTCATACAAGAAATGTCACCTAATGTTGCCACCTAGCGAACACTTCAGCACAATATCCCGGACACATTCATTGTGCTCACATGTTCGCTAAGTGGCGACAGTAGGTGACGATTCTTGACCAATCAAGAAAACATCATATTGTATGGCATGCAATGGAAAAAAATTTTAATTAAAAAGTTACCGGTTCTTGACCAATAAATATCTGGTTTGGTTCGAAAACACACAGAAATAACCGTGCATAATGAGATTGATTAATTAATTCGAAAATGGAGGTTATTTGAACTTTAAACATCTTCTTGATAGTTTTGTCCTAAATTTTATGTTGGGCACCGAACAAGTGCACGATCACCGGTTTTCTGACATTAATCTGGCCGAAATAACTGACAATTGGCTAAACATCGGCGATATTCATAATTGGGATTCTGTCGAATTCGCTATCGTTGGGGACAGCCAGGTTAAATTTTCCAAACTTCAAGTCACAATTGGTAATGCGTGGGTTGATTTGATGAATCCCGATCAATGTCAAACTATCTCGCTTCAAAAATCAACTGGTACAGCATCTCAGGAACAGGGATATGCTGCATATTAAATGCTAATAAAATGTTTCCGAGAAAATTTACTTGAAGAAATCGTTTCTCGGAGAAAAATTACTTGAAGAAATCGTTTCTGGGAGAAAAGTTACTTGAAGAAATCGTTTCTCGGAGAAAAGTTACTTGAAGAAATAGTTTCTCGGAGAAAAGTTATTTGAAGAAATAGTTTCTCGGAGAAAAGTTACTTGAAGAAATCGTTTCTCGGAGAAAAGTTACTTGAAGAAATCGTTTCTCGGAGAAAAGTTACTTGAAGAAATCGTTTCTCGGAGAAAAGTTACTTGAAGAAATCGTTTCTCGGAGAAAAGTTACTTGAAGAAATCGTTTCTCGGAGAAAAGTTACTTGAAGAAATCGTTTCTCGGAGAAAAGTTACTTGAAGAAATCGTTTCTCGGAGAAAAGTTACTTGAAGAAATCGTTTCTCGGAGAAAAGTTACTTGAAGAAATCGTTTCTCGGAGAAAAGTTACTTGAAGAAATCGTTTCTCGGAGAAAAGTTACTTGAAGAAATCGTTTCTCGGAGAAAAGTTACTTGAAGAAATCGTTTCTCGGAGAAAAGTTACTTGAAGAAATCGTTTCTCGGAGAAAAGTTACTTGAAGAAATCGTTTCTCGGAGAAAAGTTACTTGAAGAAATCGTTTCTCGGAGAAAAGTTACTTGAAGAAATCGTTTCTCGGAGAAAAGTTACTTGAAGAAATCGTTTCTCGGAGAAAAGTTACTTGAAGAAATCGTTTCTCGGAGAAAAGTTACTTGAAGAAATCGTTTCTCGGAGAAAAGTTACTTGAAGAAATCGTTTCTCGGAGAAAAGTTACTTGAAGAAATCGTTTCTCGGAGAAAAGTTACTTGAAGAAATCGTTTCTCGGAGAAAAGTTACTTGAAGAAATCGTTTCTCGGAGAAAAGTTACTTGAAGAAATCGTTTCTCGGAGAAAAGTTACTTGAAGAAATCGTTTCTCGGAGAAAAGTTACTTGAAGAAATCGTTTCTCGGAGAAAAGTTACTTNTAGAGCTAATATCGGACATAAATGCGTTGGGGCAAGGTTAGGGTCAGCAAACTTAAATCGTGTATTTCACTTTATTACAACACATAGTTGAAATTTGGCGTCCATATGTAATTTCTGACGAACAAAAAAAAATTCTTGGAGTTTTCGTTTTTCCGGCTGTTATCGGTTTTTAGTCGGTTAACCCATATATGGACTTAAAACCCATCTGGTGCGTGACCTAAGGACGAGACCCATTGTAGTTACACCTACACCAACTACACCTACTGTAACTACTGTATATGACCTACATGCCAAATTTCAGTTTTCTGGGACTAATATTCATTTTAACTCTGCTGACCCTAGGCAAGATGCGTTGGGAATGCATGTCTAGATAATACTTGTTTATTCGAGACAACAACTTGTACAACCGGATTGACCTCGGATCCCGAATTGGCATTAGAAACAATGCCATACATTCATTTCAAAGTACCATTTGAAGGTGAAGGTCAAACCACATGGTTACATGGGACCACTCAAGGAAAAGATCAAAAATAATAAAAAAAAATTTCATATTTTTCAGCACACTTTTCATGATTTCTAAGAAAATATTTGTTTTCTTTTGAGTCAAAAAACTTTGAAAAAAAGAACTCTAATGGCATATCGCAGTGATTTTCAAACGCGAAAAAAAATAAATAATGTTACCACTTTTTGGTAACGTTGCTTGACAGCGCGTCTGAGTCCTATGTGGCCTGTCATTGGTCCTTTATTGAGCGCGTTTGGTCAATCACCAGATAAAACAACTAGTTATAACTAGTTAGGTCGTAGGTGGTAACCGTGATACTTTTAGGTCTAAAAATATGCGAGATACCGGAACTTTTTCGATGAAATATATTTTTGGTTGCCAAAAACTTGAATTATAGGTGCTTTTGGCGATGGCAAAATTGGTCGCCAAATCTGTCTAAAACACTATTTGGCGTCAAATTTTGTGGTCGCCAAAAGTACGCAAAAAAGAAGTGTGACCCAAATGGTCGCCAAAATACCCCTATTCTTTTTTATGTATACTTAGCTCTCTTGAAAATGGCTACTAAAATTCATCCAATTTTGATTTTGGTACCAGTATCGATCATGTTCGAGGAGAATGATTTGGTACAAGATAGTGTTCATTTTGACCACAATTCAAATCTGCGATCCGTTTTTGATAAACGTGATTCCGCAGATGGAACTTGTGTGGTTGAAATTGACTGGCAATGTGGTGATGAAGATAAAATTATGTATGGCGTTTATATAGCTCATCGGGATTGTTGCCATTACCGTATTATTGCTTCTCTGGATTGTTGCGTAGCTGGTGGAAGCGTTTGCTCACAGGTGGTTTTATGATTAACCAATGAAGACCGTTAAATAAAAAAAATGATCAAATGTGGTCGTTTTGATTTTGTTTGAATTGGCTGTCATTTCCCCCCAACAAGTAATAAGCTGAAATAGAAATAATTTGTAAGTTAACTCCGAAGGGGAACGAGTGGAAACTGGAAATTTAATGAGACCCCTCTATCAGTGATTTTGTATATTTCAACGTTTTCCTATAAATGTTGGCATTTTACAGCGCTTCGTGCAAATTTGCACGAAATTCCCCTTGGGAGTTAAAGTTTACTTAACGCGTATTCTGCGCCTACTCGGATCTATATACAAGACGGCACCCTCGTTTTTGGTAGAAAAACCGCTGGATGCGTGTCAGAAGAGCCGAGGCTTGCAAAAATCGACAAACGAAATTTATCGTTTGTCGACACACGTCGTTTGTCGATATTTGCAACCCTGGCCTCTGGTGGTCTTTCTCCAAAAAATATAAGACATTGATAACGTGTTTTATAAATATATTGTGACCTTACATTATGTATATTTATAAAATATCGAAAATTATGTCGAAAAACTGCCCAGCGACTGATTTTAATATTAAATCCACATAAGACATATAGAACGTCGACAAATTATGTTTCACAGTGGGGACGAACACTTAAATCATATGTTGAAAATGGTGCAATTTTGAGCGCTGACCAATGGGCGTCAAATCCGGTACAGTTTTCGGTCCAAGCCGAATCCGACATTCACATTTTACTTTCAAAGTCAAGGTTGAGATATCAATTTAACTCCGAAGGGTGCCAAGTGGCATATAATTTATACGGTCCATTAATCCAAATTTGGACAAAACGCCCAAATTTAGACTAATGTTATTTTTGCTCAATATTGTAGATCAGAAAAAAATGTAGGCAACCAATAGAAAAAATGCCGATCAAAAAAATAAATTTTGAGTTAAAGTGTTTTTTGTGATTAGTCTATTTAGGCACCGCGGTTTTTCCAAGAAAACGTTTATCAGGGAAAATCCAAAAAATTTCCTGATAAACGTTTTATCGGATAAACGTTTTCTTGGATGAACCATTTTTGAATTTCCCCTGAAAGATGTTTTCTTGGAAAAACCAATTCTTGAATTTTCCCCGAAAAACCAAATTTGTAAATTTTCCCTGATAAACGTTTTCTCGGAGAGACCGCGGTGCTGTCTATTCATTGACTCTCCAGCTAAGGGGCATTATGTCGCAGAGGAGACGCATCCGAATTGCCGTACCCAACTCTTCTTTTTCATTTTAAGAATTTTTTCGCAAAATCCATTTGGGCGTACCCAGTGTCTTGCTTCGAAGCTATTATTACTCTCGAGCTTCATCTAGCGATAGCCAGCTAGATTAAGAAAACAATTATTTTATTTNAATGTACTACACCAAGATCGATGTCTCTTGAGCGCCTCTGAGACACTCTACGCTCAATAGAAATTTGCCTCGAGCTCTGAGCGGGTACGCCCAAATGGATTTTGCCCCGGCGCAGCGAAAACGAAAAAATGAATTTTGGTACGCCCATTCGATAACGCCCCGTCGCAGAGTAGGTAAAGAAGAGTAAGTTTCAAACCTTGAACTTAGACCAAAACTCTCGACAATCTGGAAAATAGTCTAGAAATAATTCTTGGAACATCTGGCGGGCAAAAGTCACTTATTCGAGGCAGCGGCCTAGATGCATCTAGTACGCCCGTACGAGACCACTCTGTAACTGATTTTAAAAATTGGAGGCCAAATTTTAAAATCGAAATTGGTGTCGAATCAATAGCTGTTATTGACGAAAATGGGGATATAATTATTCAATATGATGGGGTTGATCAAATTGGACCCTTTGAATATTTATTTATAACGACTGCGTGGGGTGCAGTTGGGAGCTGGCAGGTCGACGTATGTCCGCAAACGGACACATTAACAGTACACCCATGTGATGCAGATGATAAAGGTGGTTGCGACCACAATTGCCATAAGACCGGAAATCGAGTAAAAGACTTTTACTGTAGCTGCAATGCGCCTTTTATTCTAGTAGATGATCAGTTATGTAAAAGTGAACCAGTTGCTGATGGCGAAAATGTTATCGGCGAGTTAGTAGTCATGCCTAAGCAGTGGCAACTGAATTTTGATCTGAAACTGTCCGAAACAATAAATGTCCCAACAGGAATGATGTTAGATAAAAGTCTGATAAACGTATGGTACTGGAGTGAGAAAAAAAAGTGTCACCGAGAAAATTTCGCTTGTTTGTTTGAAACAGTACTAGGCCTTATCTATGGTGAGACCCGCGTCGAACTCGGCCCAACACCAGTATGTTACATACCGGATATTTTTCTTTCATAACACTTTGACACATAATTATTTTTTGTTTTGAAAATCATAAAAAATCGATGATAATAAAAACCGGTGACGAATGAATTTTGATTTAGTTAACTCGCAGTTTTTTGTTTGGATTTTTTTATACAAAAAAACACTATTTGCTTAACAGTCATGCGCATCGAGTTAACTATAAGAGTCATGCGCATCTGGGGTAGATAGCTACCCAATTTGCTCTACCGCGCCAAACAATGAACGGATTTTGTTTTTTGATTATTATTTTATTTTGAAGCCCTGTTCTTCTTCTCTTACTGGGGTGATTTTCAACCTCAACCCTCATCCTCCACGGACTCAAACGTAAAAAAACAATTTTCTAAAAAAATATTTTTCTCCCATATAAAAACGTAATTTTTTTTTGATTTCGAATCCGTTGACCGTTTTTTATTATCACAAGCCGTTCTCTTTTTATTTAGAAATAAAGTGAAAATGGGTAGCTCGCTACCCAATATGCGCATGGCCGTTAATGTCTAGAGGAATGTAATTTTTCTCAACATCGGGTCAGAAATAATTCGACTTTCGCCGCATAAACATTCTCAAGGGTCTTCGGCAAACGCCAAACTGATAGTGAGTATAAAACCAGACGCATCAAAACTGGATGTTTTTCCGGATACTACCAACCGAGTAACGTCTGTCTCACCCAGTCTGGATAACGATGATTGGAAGAATTTAATATTAAATCAGTGGTCCAAGGCAGTGTAGAAAATAATGTTTAAAAATATTAAAATTTTCGGTTCGATTGTCTTCCTAACCAGTATAGGAAAGGTATAGGCTATACCGTATAGCCTATACACCAGGTACGCCGTTATGTTTCACCCCGTTATGTTACAATGTTTCCCATTCATCCAGTTATGTTACAATTTGTACAAAAAACGCGTATTTCGCAATACTTTTGAGTTACGTAATCACTATTTACCGTTATGTTACAAAAAAACACGTATTGCGCAATATTTTCGCCGTTCGTCCCGTTATGTTACAATTTGTACAAAAAAAACACGTATTACGAAATACTTTCCCCGTTCGTCCCGTTATGTTACAATTTTTAATTTTTTTGGCGTTTTTGGCGTTAGAATTTTCTGTTATGTTACACTTTTTTTTATTTGATTTTGAAACATAACGGCGCACCTGGTGTACCGTATCGGTATTGACTTCGAAACGCTACCAATGAAAGCCTACCATCTACTTTGTAGTCGTTGATTGCTACTAGAATTTGTATATGTATTTTAGGAAGTGGGGTACTTTGGCGACCCCACTTGTTCAAAATATGGCTACGCGGCCACATGGTCGCGAAATGGTGTTTTGGGTGAGGTTTCGCAACCCCTGTTTGTAAGTAGAAACAAATGGTCGCGAAACCTTGTAAAAAACCATTTCACGGCCATTTGGTCCCGAAACCATATTTTGAAGAATAATTCGCGATCAAATGGTGTGGTCGCGAAAGTACCCTTCACCTGAATTAGAACATTTTAAAAGTAGAGTCAAAATTATAGGTGCCATCGAGAGATATTTCGAAAATAATTGTGATTAGGAGGTCCTAACTTGGGGTTCCTTTGTCGTGTCCTTAGTTTACGCTCGTAAAGCGCGAGTACTTAAAAAGCGAACCGAACCTACGTGATTAAAAAAATGAATGACTGCAAGCAATCGTAGCAAGCAAATTGTTTTATTTAAAGAGAGGTCAAGTTTGTAAACAACATGACGGACCCATCCTTAAATGCATCTTATTGAATATCATCTTTTAAATATGAAAAATAATATCAATATTTCTCCTGTCATTCATTTTTTTTTCATCCACGTATGTTCGGGTCGGTTTTACCTTACTCGCGCTTTATATCAGAGCCCTATTTTTTTTTCCAAAATTTAACGTTTTTTGCCACACTGATTCAAGGTATCGATTTCACATGTTCAACTTACTGAACCTGATGAATACTTATTAACGCTCAAAGTTAACGAAGTAATCTACGACCAGTTGACTTTGACCGGTGCCGTAGACGAATTATACAAGGTTTCCGTCGTTACCGGATTTGGCAACACAGATGCAAAGGCTCAAATTCGACAATACAGTTTCGAAAGCTTTGATAACACTTGGATGGCCTGTGCATCACATACTGAATGTTGGAATTTATGTAGACTTGAAGATACCTACTTGGTCGATGGCACTTGTTCTGTTTGTCCAAATGGATACTGTTGCCGCGAAGATGGCCAAGGTAAGAACAAAAAATAAAAAGGACAAACAAACTCGTGAGTTAACTCTCCTTAGCCGAACAGACTATAAATAGGCCGTTCGACTTTAATCGCGAATAAAAACCAAACGGATCCTGATTTTTTAAATTGGACAAGAGTTAGGATTTTTCAGCAAATTTAAGTAAATCCCATGAACGTTCGATTTAATTTTTAATTTAAGTTTAGTCTAAATCTCGACGTGAATCGCTGTTACAGCTAAACGGACAAATTGGTTTTTGGAAAAAAAATTTTTTAAGAAACAAAAACGAAACTACATATTTTGCACGTATTTGCCACCACTTTTTTTTTTTAAACTCTCCTAAGCCGAATAGAGTATGAATAGTCAGACGCCTCTTTAGGCGTGAATTACATTTTCGACTCTTCAGCACATTGGTCGTCCTGACGGTTAATATAAGATAGTTTTACGGTAAATTTTGTTTCAAAAATATAGGTAAGAAACCAGACATCGAAATTTACAAGTGACATTTGTCAATCGTTAAATTAGTTCTTGAGTGAGAATTATTTCCGTGAACGGCCTATTTATAGGCCGTTTGGCTAAGGGGGGTTATGGCGCATCGTCTGCTAAGTAGAGTTAATAAGACTTAATTGACCTCAAGAAATTAAACACTGTTTACGACTCGAAAATTGTTAAAAAATGTTTGAAATTTCATCATTATATTTTAGGCAATATGTGTTCAAGTGAAGTTACAGCGGCTGTTGCGGGCCGGTCCTTATCACCTACAAAGCACTTCTGTTATTACCCACCTCTTCATGCCTGTGATAAACCGGACAATGGTGGTTGTCAACATTTATGTCAAAAGAATGGGGAAAGTTTCACGTGCGAGTGTTTCGATAACTTCGAACTTGCCAACGATAACAAGAATTGTCTGGGAAAAGAGGGCAAAATAACATCTATCGAGCTTGACTTGCAATCGGCATTACCATGGTCGACGGATTTCGAGGCCGAAAATTCTGAAAAGATCAAGCAGAATATAGCAAGTGCCCTTCAAAGTGCAATGTTTGGAGATGACTATCCCCTTGGCTCGGATGTTCAAGTTAATGGATTTAGTCAGGGTTTGCAACACGAGGATTTTTAAGTCCGGTAATAATTTATATTTTCTATAACAGTCATGCGCATTTGGGGTAGCTAGCTACCCAATTTGCTCTTAGACTAGCGCGCCAATCAATTAACGGATTTTTTTTTTGATTATTATTTTATTTTGTTCTTCATCTCCTACTGGGGTGATTTTCAACCTTAACCCTAGTCCTCCACGGACTCAAATGTAAAAACATTTTTCTCCCATATAAAAACGTAAAAACATTTTTTGATTTCATATCCGTTGTCCGTTTTTTTTATCACAAGCCGTTCTCTTTTTATTTAGAAATAAAGTGAAAATGGGTAGCTAGCTACCCAATATGCGTATGACTGTTAAAGTAATTAGAATTGTTGCCCCCCATAAACGTCGCTAATTAATTGAACTACATCTTAATTTTTCTGTATACAGCGCTCCCCCCAAGTAAGCGCACGCCAAGTAAGGGTACGCTAATTAAAGGTAGATAAGGGCCTCCAAATTGGAGGCTCCAATTCAAACTTTTTTGTTCTGTATGATTATTAGCGTAATTTAATTTTTAGTAAAATTAAAGAATTAAGTTGTTAGCCTTATATCAAACTAAAAAAAACCTACCCTTACATGGCGCTTCCCCTGTCTGTTAAATTTACCTACAGAACTGACTAGTAAACACAACCGTTTTAACACTTGAAATGTACCCTAAATACTCTGACCCAGTACTCTGGCCCACTCTCAACCAACGCGTTTGGAAC
>SCLG01000667.1:35694-59125 GCA_004367875.1 Oikopleura albicans
TTATCATTAATTTATAATAACTTTTTTTAACTATTATAATAGGTACTATTAAGTACTATTAAGGTACTATTATTATTAGGTACTATTAAGTACTATAATAGGTACTATTATAAACTATTATAATAGGTATTATAATTCATTATTTATATTTAAAAAATATAGTAATTCATTATTTATATTTTTTAATATACAAATTAAAATTATTTGAAGAAAGTTTGTCCATAAGAAAAATTATCCATAACTCGAAAAAGTCGCCCAAGACACAATTGAGTATAAGGATCATCCCAGCCCGGATGCTGAGCCGAAGAATTTACACATGGATTTACATGGAACAACGTGGGTATTAGAATCAGACGAGACCGATTCAGTTCCGATTATTTCAGCACCGAAAACTGAATCCAAATGTCCGCCAATTGGTATTTGGCAAGGGCCGGACGGTCGCTCCGCTATTGTCAAATGTCATGATACACTGGGTGAGCTCATTTTATATATTTTGTCCATAGGTGGCATTCTTCTGTTTTATGCATTTAGGTTTACACTTAAATATAAATATAAAATTAAGATTTTTTTCTTGCAAAGTCCAAAAAACATCGGTAAGTCCAGTACGCTAAAAAAAATTCTTTTAAGGACGGTAATGACTTTCGCCTAAACATTAACAATGAGTCATTGAATATGACTTAAGGATATGCAGATAGCATTGTTTACAAACTTTACTTCCCGGGAAAACGCTATAAAAAAAGTTCTGCACTATGAATTTCATCGATTTTTTTTTGTTTTTAATGTATAAAGGTGGAAACCAATACATGATAAAATTTTTGAGACTTTTACTATTGCCCTTGAACCCCCCACGTGGCCGTGAAGTTCATGAAAACTCAAATTTCCAAATTTAATGCGATCTACAGTTTTCAACCGATTGACTTTGTATAAAAAACGTATAAAAACCGATTGATTTTGTATAAAAAACGTCACTCACTTTTACTATGAACCTNTTATTATTATATTTTTATTATTAAATTATTATAACTTTTTTTTAATTATTATAATTCATTATTTATAATTTTAAATATACAAATTGAAATTATTTGAAGAAAGTTTGTCCATAAGAAAAATTATCCATAACTCGAAAAAGTCGCCCAAGACACAATTGAGTATGAGGATCATCCCAGCCCGGATGATGAGCTCAAGAATTTACACATCGATTTACATGGAACAACGTGGGTTTTGGAATCAAAGATCGATTCAGTCCCGATTATTTCAACACCGAAAACTGAATCCAAATGTCCGCCAATTGGTATTTGGCAAGGGGCGGACGGTCGCTCGGCTATTGTCAAATGTCATGATACACTGGGTGAGCTTATTTTATATATTTTGTCCATAGGTGGCATTCTTCCGTTTTATGGATTTCAGTTTCAACTTTAAGTATATTTGATAAATATAAATTAGATGCTTTTTATTGCAAAGCTCAAAAAACGTCGGTACGTCCAGTACGCTAAAAAAATTCTTTTAAGTACGGGAATGACTTTCGCCTAAATATTAATCATATATAATGAGTCATTATATATCTATGGCAGATTCCCAAAGTATAACAGTACTAAATTTTTGGAATGATCAGAAGAAAAAATATCAATATACAAAATCTAAACAAAAAATTAGGTCAAGCACATTTGTTGAGTGACAAACGTGAAATCGCGTTCGTGCGGAGTCCTTTGGATATGAGTTTTGAGGCGGCCGAGAGCTGGTGTACTGTTATTGAAGGATGGTTGCCGGTACCGGAGACAATGGAGGAAAATGAGTTTCTTGCGGGCCTCGGCTCGACCTGGCTCGGAATATCTCTCGAGTTTGATAATGATAATTCGTTTACCAATTGGCGAGGGGCGCAATTTGACGATAATCAAAGAAGGTCAAAAACAATTTTAGACGTCGAACCACCAGGGTGGGACGGAAAGTGGACAAAAGTTCTTTTAACAGAAAAATACCCCGTCACTTGTTACATCGACCGAAAGAAAATCCGTTTCGACGATCCGTGTACTGGCAATGAATTCAAGAAGAAGAAGAACCGACGAAGACGTTCCGAGCGACGAAACCCGTTTGCACGTATTTTGGGCGGAAGCATAGCATCGGGAAATTCGTGGCCTTGGCTTGTTGCGCTTTTAGTCAAAACCAAGGGCCCTAAAGATGCACCACCACTAGAGCTCTTCCATTGTGGCGGTTCCATAATAACTCCCGAATATATCATCACGGCTGCCCATTGTCTAGAGTATGCTGACGATCGAGACAATTGGCTAGTTTACACACCAGGGCAGCTTTTGATACTCGCGGGGGCACATGATCTTAAAGACATGGTCGGCACTGAAAAAAACGTTGCGGTTAGACGTGTAACGACGCACCCGAATTATATCGGAATTCCAGATCATGATATTGCTCTACTCAAAACTGCCACGATGGATTTAGACTCAAATTTTCGAACCCCCGTATGTCTCCCCAAAATAATGGTTAAGTCCAATGATGAAAAAGGAACAGTTTTAATAAAAATTTCTCAGGCTTTTGAGCGGGTCTGGCAGACAAATGTTTTCTCGAAATTTTCTTTTGAATTGTTTTTTGATTTTTTTTTTTTTGAAATTTTTTTTTCTGAAATGTTTTTGAAACTTTTTTTTTGATATTTTTTTTCTAAAATTTTTTTCTGAAATTTTTTTTCTAAAATTTTTTTTGAAATTTTTTTTCTAAAATTTTTTTTCGAGATTTTTTTCTAAAATTTTTTTTTGAAATTTTTTTGAAATTTTTTTTGAAATTTTTTTTGGAGATTGAGGCATATTTCTGAAAAACGCGCTCAACTGAATATACCTTTTTGAATGAAAATGACAATAAAAACCCGATTCACACACCAAATGACGCCTACGCACATTACCCTTTTTCCTTTTTATCAGGACGTCGTCTTATCAGTAACGTCGTCTCACCGTTTTTGGGACAACAAGGAAAATTTATAGGGCCATGTCATATGGCCCATATGTTTTACTTCTTCATGGTTTCGTATTTTAAGGTTCACATGCTATCATTTTGTTTTCAAACTATTATAAGATACTGGCCGCAGATGTTTTGCCGCCGGATGGGGTACAACTGTATACAAAGGGGAACCAAAAGATTATCCAAACTTGTTACATTCAATGGACCTCCGAGTTTTTTCGGCGGATTATTGCAGCGAAAAATCAAAATATGGGTTTTTTGATGCAACGGCGTCAGAAGCCGAATATCGATTCTGCGCGGGAAGTTTCAAGACTGCGTATGACACTTGTAGTGGCGATTCCGGCGGCCCTCTGGTCTGTATTGAAAATGGAAGACCAAATCTGTATGGAATCGTGTCTATGGGTCAAAAATGTGGTGATGTCGATTATCCAGGGGTGTATTTAATTTTTGAACTGTAAAAACCGTAATTTATCAGTTTACCTACTCAGTTCTAGCTTCATTTTAACGGATTCAAAATACCTACGGCGCGGCGGTTAGGAAGTGAATTCCATACGAAGCCACTATTGGCACGTCGTTTTTTACCCACGCAAAACGTGACCAATGCGTCACCGCGCGGCCGCGTAGCATATGGACCATATGATATGGTAATGATTAAAGATATGTAAGTTAACAGGCTAAATAATAGTGACGATAATTTCCACTGTTGTATTCATAATCGTATACAGGGGGTTCGCCAAATAAGGGTAGCTTTCGTGTTTTTTGATACCTACCCTTGCTTGGTGCCCCTACCCTTACTTGGCGTTTTCACTTATACCAAGTGTTTTATATTTTTTTTAAGGTATTTAAATAATTTATATTTATAAATTGGACGCCCATATCTACCTTTAATTGGCGTTTCCTTACCGGGCGGTCATACCCTTACTTGGCGGTCCTACCGTTACTTTGCGCTCCCCCTTTTTGTGAGAAGCTTAGGAGTTAATCGCCTGAAGTATGGGGGTTAATTTGTATACACTCCTCGTAAAGGATTGTATACATCAGTGACGAAGCACCTGGACTGGATTAGCGAGACGGTGACGAAGAGCTCAATTTGTCACAAGTCGGAATGTACACAGGGATGCTCAAATGATGGCCCAGTTGTTACATGCTCATGTTATGCTGGATTTAAACTGAATGCCGAGGATAAGGTCAGTTGCGAACTAATTGGCAACGAGAAAAACAAAATCATTAAACGGGTCACCATCAAATCCGAAACCCTGAAGTTATGGAATGCTAATCTAGCTGATGACTCGAATAGGCCTGGTTTTCCCTAGAAATATTTTTAAATCGGTACAACACAGGCACTGACTGAACTGGTGTCAGGTCTGTATGATGAAAACATGACACTTGATTTAAGTTGAAGACTCCTGTTTCCACCCTTGCCATTTCATCCACATANAGGATTGTATACATCAGTGACGAAGCACCTGGACTGGATTAGCGAGACGGTGACGAAGAGCTCAATTTGTCACAAGTCGGAATGTACACAGGGATGCTCAAATGATGGCCCAGTTGTTACATGCTCATGTTATGCTGGATTTAAACTGAATGCCGAGGATAAGGTCAGTTGCGAACTAATTGGCAACGAGAAAAACAAAATCATTAAACGGGTCACCATCAAATCCGAAACCCTGAAGTTATGGAATGCTAATCTAGCTGATGACTCGAATAGGCCTGGTTTTCCCTAGAAATATTTTTAAATCGGTACATAGAGGTACAAGACAGGCACTGACTGAACGGGTGTCAGGTCTGTATGATGAAAACATGACACATGATTTAAGTTGAAGACTCCTGTTTCCACCCTTGCCATTTCATCCACATAAGAGAGAAAAAAAATAAGCGGCGGTGGCCATATGATCCTGCCATAGCCGTTCTGAACTTTGAATCAAAAATCCGAAGAAAGATAGCTCTGGGGAATTTAACGAACTTTCATATAAGCAAAAAGTAAAACCAAAAAAAAAATGGTTCAGACACTTCATATCTGCATCAAAATATGGGCTTTTCAGAGGCCTTGTGAGTAATTTATCACGTGACCCGTTGAACTTGGCGCAAAAGTATAATCTACTTTTTGATTCTGAGTACAATGGCAAAAACTTTTTTTTTTCGATTTTTGACCACCGCTTATTTTTTCTCTCTAAGTCTTAAGGGGGACAAACCCTTTGTTTACAAAAACATTTCAACAAAACGCTACTCAGTATAGCCTATACTGGACCTTTCATACTTTCGAATTACACATACTACTTTGTGTTCAATAGAAAATCGCTTCACGCATCATTTAATTTTACTAGGGTTAACAAGTTGACGCTCACATACGTTGCCACGAAAGATCGAAAATAAAAAACATATCTAGTTGTACAATTTTTAAAATATTATTTTTGTTTTTTGTTGAATGGTTTGTATTGAAAAAATGAAGCGATCTACGGATTTGATTTTGTAAACAAATGGTATGTACCCTCCTTGATGAACAACACTGTTCGAAAAAAACAGCAGCTAAAGATTCCCGTTATAATAAAAAAAGTTAAACGATTTTCATTTTTTGGCTAAAATTATTGACTTCACATCTTTATATGTGAAAATTTTTAAGTAAGTGTAATTACAGGCAGCGCGGGGAGTTGTTTGCGTGGGTAAAGGACGCTAGCCAATAGGAGGCGCCTATTCAAAAGCATGAGCCAATAGGCGCGCCTGTAATTCAGTCACAGGACGCTCCGCGCCTACGGCGCTGGCGCCTGTAANCATTACACAGTTTCAGTCAAATTTCAATATTTTTTTTTAACATTCGGTTTGTATGTTTAAAAAAACCAGAAAAGTGAGGTGGCGAAGCTGAAAAACGAACTGTTGGCCCAACTGAAGGTTTTAATACCCCTTGACATTGACAAATTGCAGCCCGAGACCCAAGTTACTTCTATTCAATTTAAGAGGACTATAGACGATTTGCATATAAGTGAACAAAGTAACAATGTAAGTCCACGAAAACGAAGGAACGAAGAAACCGTAGAAAGCGAAGAACACGCAGGACACGGACAATTTGGGGAAACCGGAGAAACCGGACAAAACGAAGATGCCGGACAAGCGGAAGCAACCGGAGAAAACGGTGAAACCGGACAAAATGAAGAAAACGGACAAAACGGGGGAACCGGAGAAAACGAGGAAACCGGAGATAACGAAGAACACGTCCAACATGTGGATCACCCTAATGTGGATGTTGAGGGTGGTTGCCGAATTGATAAAATCCGGAAATGTTGAAATACGCAAATTATAGGGCGCAAAATAAGGGGTTTTAAAATCAATTACAAGCTGCGCGGGGAGTTGTTTGCGTGGCTAAAGGACGCTAGCCAATAAGAGGCGCCTTTAAAAAAGCATGAACCAATAGGCGCGCTTGTCTATTCAGTTACATACGCTCCGCGCCTACGGCGCTGGCGTCTGTAACTGCATATTCCAGAGTCTACCAATTTTGGATTTTACCAGTTCGGCAACCACGGTTCTAAGTTTAAGTTCGAATATGCTATACCTGCTTCAGAAGAAATGCCCGACGACTGGGTGGATACCGTTCGTGCGAAGATCCTTGAGTTGTTGACTGATGAGGCGGTGCTGACTCGTGGCGACACAATGATTATACAAGAATCAACGCCTGACGGTAAAAATGAGGGGGAAAATATACTAGGGCTAGAGGCTTTAACCTTCAAACACGTATTGCGGAAGATTGTCCGCATGGGAATATTAAAAAAGTTTATTTTTATTTTATTAAGGACTGGTCAGTCATGTTGTGTACAAACTAAACCCAAAAATCGCTAGACTCCGTTTTATTTGAATGAAACGGCAGTGAAAATCAACATATAATAATCTATTTTCAAAAGAAAAAAAACTGAAAAAAAATAATAATAACCGTTTTTTGTCCTTTACCCACTTGGAGAGAAAAATACAAATCTCACGTTAGTTGATCCATTGGCTTTTTTCCAGATTAAAAAAAAAATCAGGAGAATTATTTTCTCGTTGACAAGTTCAATATAGCCTAAACATTATATGGGGTAAATCGATGCTGAAAAACACATATAGGTTATATCATTTTTAAAATATGATCAACTTTCTCTAAATTTTAATCTCGGATCTTCACAGGCATCAGTTTAAATTTCAAATTCAGGACACCGCATTTTTTGTGGAATTTTTCGAATCATTTTTAAACATTTTTAGGTCGATATCATTTGGCGCGATCAGCAACTTGCTCATCAACAGTGCCACTTTTGATGAAGTGGAAAGAGGAACTACTTAATCGCGACTCCGATGAATTCAAACAACAAGAAAAGAGACTTATCGAAAAACTCGACAAAGCCATCAAAAGAGCTATGCAAGGCAAAAGAGCAGGGATACACAAAAACATTTTCATTAGACTACACCGCCTGTCTACGTAACTTAACGCCCCNTAAATCGATGCTGAAAAACAGACATAGGTTACAGTTGATGCGCCCACAACGCGACAGCCCACAACGCGACAGTAAGCCCACAACGCGACAGGTTTTGGTCAAATGAAAAGTGTGCGCACAACGCGACACCTCACAACGCGACACTTTTTTTTTTTTTGAAAATATCAATTTTGTGTAAAAACGTAATTTACTCAATATAAAATTACCGCGTTATGTTTTTTCCAAAAGTAAATTTAGTGTATAAACTGTTAGGATAGTCAGAAACTAGAATTGTTAAAAATTTAGTGGTTTTTTGTTCATCATTTTTGCCGTTACAAAAGTAGATGTTGCTAGATCAGCTTTGATAAATTTAAATGGTAATTCCAATTGTCGTTTGTTAAAACGCGATTACAATTTTAATTAAATTATTTTAGTTATTTTATTAAAGTTATTTTATTTTTATTTACTTCTTTAGGCACATTTTTCTAAAAATGTGCAAGCGAGCACAACTACAAAAAAGCTTACACGTTTTAGTTGTCTTGCATTAAAGATAAAAAGGGTTTATTGAATTAAAATTTGAATATTTTTTAAAATATGAAAACGGTATACGAAAACTACAGTCTTTTAGTGCATTTGGTGATTGTTGTGCGCACAACGCGACAGTGCGCCCACAACGCGACAGTGCGCTCACAACGCGACAGGTTTTGGCCAAGTGAAAGTGTCGCGTTGTGGGCACATCAACTGTATATCATTTTTAAAATATGATCAACTTTCTCTAAATTTTAATCTCGGATCTTCACAGGCATCAGTTTAAAGTTTAAATTCAGGACACCGCAGTTTTTTTGTAATTTTTCGAATAATTTTAAAATATTTTAAGGTCGATATCATTTGGCGCGATCAGCAACTTGCTCATCAACAGTGCCACTTTTGATGAAATGGAAAGAGGAACTACTTAATCGCGACTCCGATGAATTCAAACAACAAGAAAAGAGACTTATCGAAAAACTCGACAAAGCCATCAAAAGAGCTATGCAAGGCAAAAGAGCAGGGATACACAAAAACATTTTCATTAGACTACACCGCCTGTCTACGTAACTTAACGCCCCTTAACTTAACAAAAATCACGTAACTTAACAGTTTTTTCGCGGCAACTTTCCGCCTACGCCCTACCCACGTAACAAAATTGACGTAACTTAACTAAAATCACGTAACTTAACACCTTTTTTCAAATTTTTTTTGTTAATTTACGTACATAAGTGGTACACCATGGTATACTTTGGAAGGTGGTTTGGTAATTTTCAGAGTGAAAAAAAAAGTTTTGATGAAATTTGCATCGAATTTCCGAAAAGAAAATATAATATCCTTGATATCACACATAACACATATTATTGGAAATTATCACATTTTACTTTGAAATTTGAAATAAATCTAGAGAAAAGGGCCTAAATTGACGTAACTTAACAGTTTTGTCAATTTTGGACAAAAAAGCTTAAATTGGCGTAACTTAACAGATTTGAAAAAGTTTTCCAGCACTTCCGTCTACGCACTACCCATCTAACTTAACAAAATGGGCGTAACTTAACAAAAATCACGTAATTTAACACCTTTTTTTTCAAAAGTTTTGTTAAGTTACGTAGACAGGTGGTGTAGTTCATATAAAGCCAATACACAGGGTGCGCAGTTATTTTGCGAACTTGGTCCTCGAAAAGTTGCAAGATACTAGTATTATCTTGCGGGCTTAAAGCGTTTTTCGCAATTGCTCAATGCGTAGGCGCAAACGGTGAAAACCCCCAAAAACGAATTGTTATATAATATAACTTATATTTTACCACACTTAATTTTAGTTTATTATTATTTTTAAAGTTTTATAAAAAAATTGTCAGTCGACTTTTTTTGACTTTTTTTTTTTGACTTTTAACCGCCTGGTCGAACCCACGTGTTCAAATAAATGCAAGTATATTATGAAAAATTTAGTTCAAGATTTATTCAGAGAAGATAATTGCGCAATGCGTGGGTGGAAAACGCGAAAAAATTCACGTTTCAAGAAGAATCGCAAGATAAGCGTACGAGCGGCAATTTTCGCCAGATAACTGCTCGCAAAATAACTACGCACCCTGTGTATACACTTTTGCGTCTCCAAAAATTATCAAAAAAACAAAAACACACAAAACCCTCGAATAATCAGGAAGCAGCAAATTTTCCCTAAAAAACCAATTTTGAAATTTTCCCTGAAAATTGTTTCTTGGAAAGACCGAGCTGCTCTGGGTTTATCACAATAACGGTACATATCCCAAAATTAAATACAAAACATTTTTAACAAAAAATAACCCCCGAACCCGTGATTCATAGGCCATGATGTTCGAATGAGTTATATGTTGTTCGCCATCCCTAAAATAGAATTGGAAATATCATAACAACAGTCTTTGAATTCATTCAAAAGAATCAAGATGGCATGCAAGATCGGCAAATCGGTGGGAGTCAAACGTGTTCTTCAAAGGACTATCGAGCGTTAGCTCGCAACCCCGGGCGAGGATTAACGGCGAAAAACCAAATTACAAGGTGTAGTCTTGTCGGCCGCCGGAAACGCAGTCTAGGAGTGGACGAGGTCGTGGACGAAGTTAATGCAACTGTACATTTCACTGTCCATGACATTCCCGCTGACGAGGACATCTGGGAAATCGAAGCGCTTCTGGTTGCCGCTATGAGAAAGGCTATTGACGAAATGACGCAACAGGAACTAGCTGGATTCGATGTAACAGACAGCAGTGATATCACCACCGAAGCAGTCAACAACAAATGTGATGTGGACAATGGGGCATGTAGCCAAATTTGCCAACCGAAAGGTGACGAAAACGGTTACTTTTGCATGTGTGATCCCGGTTTTACTCTCAAAGACAACGGGCTGGAATGCGATCCATCAGATAGCGGAATGATAGTGGAGCAAGACGGAGCATTGGATTTATGTAACGATACCCATTTTGAGAAGATGGACATATGTCCAGACGCAATTCTCCCGAAACAATGGTACTTATCATTTTTTGTTAAACCATATGCGGCTTCTATTCGAATGGCAAGTCTTCTTCATNCTTGCAGCTTTCCCACGTGGTATCACCGAAAAATATGAAACTGTCTTGTCGTCGTACACCGATGCAATTGGAGCAGTATTAAAGTCCTATGGCTCCATTTCAAAAGGAGTTAAATTTTCCGTGACAAGTCCAAAATTGCAATTAAAAAGAAATGGTCATGTGATCAAAATCTTACTGTCCCAACTCGGAACCATCGGGAATCACGGGAGTTTCTGGGAAATAATTTTGGAACAAAACAGAGCGGTTATACTACAGAATGATGTTGAAAAGGCATCAGTTGTTGGACCAAACGGAAAAATGACTCATTCGGACATCAAAATGAATCATGCAGACATCGACTCGGTAGAGCAGGTATGAGTCATTTCGTATGATTGCAATAAAAAAATTCATTAGGTATACATATAGTTTCAGTACGCCTTTTCAGCCCTTTCATAATTCATTTTATTTATCTGATACCACACCAACTTCCAATGCATCCGACCCTCATTAGAACAAAAAACAATTTTGATGACGTTAGCCAAAATTTCCAGAAGTGGTGAACTTAATTGATTTTACAAAATAGTTACGATTTCGTTACAAATCGTCTTTCAATTTGGGCGGCATCTTTTAGGTCCGCCAAAATTACACATACATGACAAGTTTCGGCGTTCTATATTTCGCAGTTAAGTGTTAAGAACTTTTGTAAGATAATTGGGTGAGCTTTTGATAAAATATAAAGCGCGTTAAGTATAGGTCCAAAAAGTGTTGAGTCAACCCGACAATGGTAAGATAACTGGTCAGGGGGTCTATAGTACGACAAATTGTTATGCTTTATAAACTTGTTTTGTTCAGTGGAACTTGGAGTTCGAATTGAAACTATCGGAAACAAGCATCGGAATATATCATCCCGATACTGAAGCGAAAATAATTGACCACCCTATTGATTCGCCGGAGGATGCGAACACTATGGACTTTTTATTCATTGCCGGAGATGCCACGTGGATCGTGAACAAAAAAGGTATATCCAAAAAAAAAACGTTCTACCGGTTAAGTTTCATGAAAATCGGCAGAGCGTTTCTAGATTGTTTGTTAATTTCTTCGATGGATTTAAGCGACACAAGTAAGAGACATCGTGACAAATCAATCCAAGAAATTTGCAAACAATCTAGAAACACGTGGCCGACTTTCATGAAACTCAACCGGTAGGGCGGCTGGTAAAAGTTCCGGTACATTTTTCCGACAATAATGAAACAGTACGGAAGGGGCCACGTTTGATCGCCTACGCATTACGCAATTAAGCCGCCACTTTTTTGTCGTTCATAATGTCCTGAAAGTTCGTAACGGTATTCTTTCGTTCTTTTCGCGTTCTCCGAAAAAACTTTGATATCTCGAGTCTGACTGTTTTGTTTAAAACATCACTTCTAGGTGTGTGGACTGAATGGGATTCTGATTGGTCAGTTTGCTCGAAAACCTGCGAAGGTGGTCGGCAATACAAACACCGCACTTGTTTGGACGAAGCAGAAACTGATTGTACAGGACCAAGTGAAAAATCACAAACTTGCAATTCTAACGCATGTCGTAAGTTTCAGAATATATTTTCATGATAACGATTGTTAGCGTGTGTTTATCAAGTTACCCTAACTATGGTGTTCAAGGGTAATTTTTTTTCTACGTCCGTTTCTTGTACACATATTTTTGAGAGTTAACGGCACAACAACCTAGTAATAGGCGACTCAGTTGCGCCCTTAGTGGTTTATTAAATCAGGACGAGGTAAAAATGTAGGTTATCGTGCTGTATTTTATTACACCACTTTCTACGGATGTTAACGCCTCTTAAGTTAACAAAATGCCCAAAATTAAACAAATTCATGGAAGTCAACAGTCGGCTCGCGTCAACTTTTCCAATTTTAGTTGACGCACTGTCTACTAAAGTTAACAAAATTCATAGAAGTAAACACCTTATTCATTAACGTACCGCGTTCACCGCCTAGAATGCTACACGGATACTATGCTACAGGCATACTAGCCGTGAAGCATTCTAGCCGGTAAACGCGGTAGGTTTTGTTAACTTCCGTAGACAAGTGATTATTTAATTTTATTTTGTATAAAACGCTAAATAAACTAGCAACATGGAGTGAGTGGACGGATCATTGGTCGGACTGTTCTACGACGTGCGGCGGGGGCACACAAATAAAAAGTCGCACGTGCCTGAAGGTTAACAAAAATGAGTGCATTGGTAACAGTGAAGCATCAAGAGGCTGTACAATGATAGACTGCAGTAAGTTTATAATATACATTGGGTAGTCCAATTCAGCAACGCTTTGAAGTGATAAATTGAGACAACCTCTGTACGGAGTGGGGTATTTTGGCGACCATTTGGGGTACAAAACGTGTTTTTTCGTAATTTTGGCAACCACAAAATTACTGTCTCAGACACTATTTGGCGACCAAATCATATTTTGAACAACATTTGGTGATCAAATTGGAAGTGGGGTACTACCACAAATGGTCGCGGAAAAATAACTGTTTATGAGTATAAGTACTCGAGTACTTTCGCGAGCAAATGTGTGGCCGCGAATGTTCAAAATATGGTTTCGCGACCACTGTTTTTAGGCGGGAAAAATGGTCGCGAAACCTTGTTAATATCAGCATTTTGCCACCATTTGTTGGCAAAACCATATTTTGAACAACAATTCCCGACAAAATGTGTGCTCACGAAAGTACTTATTAAATAATTAATAATATTAAACGTTTTTTTTTTGCGACCAAGAGAAGTCGCGAAAGTACCCTTCACCCCAAATGAACCTTTTTTATTTAGTATCACCAACATCAGTGTTGCTCAAAGACAAAATGACACTCGATATAAATGATGACTGGAAGCCTGAATTCCTTAATTTCGCCAGTACGGAATACATCGCAGTTAAACAGGATATTATGAATAAACTGGATGAAACCATTATGGACGTCGGTGCTATACACGACGCTATGGCATTGATTAACGAGATAAACTTGAGTGAACTGTCCCCACCTATTACACAAGGTACTTCGACTTTGACAACAGGGGTTGAAATGGAAATTACATTTGAAATGTCAGAAGTTGGGTATAGCAATTAAATTAAATTCAAATTAATTCCACGCCTATTATAGAAAGCGAGTTTTTCAGAAATGCGATATGCGTTTTTTTTTTGCGAAAAAACCCGCAATGTCAATATCCTTTTTCCGCTGAAAGTAGTCGTTCATTGAGTTTCGCAACCCGAGCGACTCGCCACCGTTACGAAACTGAGAAATGTCGGGAAATGCGGCAGCGGCAGGGAACGTCTTCTTTAAGCGGATAAAGGATATAAGATAAGATTTTAAATTAAACGGGTTTCCCTAAGTTAATATGATGCATACCCTACTGAAAGAAACGGTCAGAGAGTTCGTATCTCCTGTCAGTTCCATGCACTTGATTGTGGAAAGCATCCGAAATAAGACAAACGAAGGAACTTTGCAAAATCTGTTTAACCCCACTTATCACACAGGTACACAATTTTTTTTAATTGGCTCTGTATTATACCGGTATATTATTCATATGAGAAACGAGTTTTTTACTTTGATCTCTTTATTTTAAGGCTTATGGGCAACATGGAATTCATTTACGGACTGTACTTCAACATGTGGCGGAGGGTTGAAAACGCGATCACGTGATTGCGCAATCGGCAATCTTGGCGATAAAGGTTGTGAAACTGATGACCAATCAGAATCGGTCCAATGTAACACCAATTTCTGTCGTAAGTTATATTTATACGTTAACTTCAAGTCTTGTCCCAAATCGTTACAAAATGTCGTCATGATGTCAAAACGTTACGATTTTCTCTGATTAAGAAAAAAAACACTAATTTGATGGCAAAAAGACAATTAAATCGTTACGAAATGACGTCATAACCCCAAATCGTTACGATTTTTTGAACCAGACATCGTAACGATTTTGAAATAGAGACTGAATTAATTATCGGTTCGGATTTTCTAATTACACAATTTCAGCCATTGCTAAAGCCACTTTTGTGACGCCTACGAATTTCCCATGGTCAGCTGAACTTAGTGATAGTGCTTCTGCGGAATTTCAAGCCAAAGCCGATGCTCTTGCAGCGGAATTTATGAACTCACTTCAAAGTGATGATGCCGAAGCTTTTAATAACCCGCACGTAGAAGTGACATCTTTCACTAAAAATGGCGATTTGGTCGAAGCTGATGTTGAAGTGACAGTTTTTGGTGACAGTCACCACGTCGCTCTANAATCAGAATCGGTCCAATGTAACACCAATTTCTGTCGTAAGTTATATTTATACGTTAACTTCAAATCGTTACAAAATGTCGTCATGATGTCAAATCGTTACGATTTTTTTCGAGGTCTCTGATTAAGAAAAAAAACACTAATTTGATGGCAAAAAGACAATTAAATCGTTACGAAATGACGTCATAACCCCAAATCGTTACGATTACTTGAACCACAAATCGTAACGATTTTGAAATAGAGACCGTATTAATTATCGGTTTGGATTTTCTAATTATACAATTTCAGCCATTGCTAAAGCCACTTTTGTGACGCCTACGAATTTCCCATGGTCAGCTGAACTTAGTGATAGTGCTTCTGCGGAATTTCAAGCCAAAGCCGATGCTCTAGCAGCGGAATTTATTAACTCACTTCAAAGTGATGATGCGGAAGCGTTCAGTAACCCGCATGTAGAAGTGACATCTTTCACTAAAAATGGCGATTTGGTCGAAGCTGATGTTGAAGTGACAGTTTTTGGTGACAGTCACCACGTCGCTCCAGATATAAACCAGCAACTGGCAGATCATGTAGAGGCAAAACTAGAAGAAGCAATCGCCAATGGGGAACTCGCATCAGTGCCGCCCGGTTCCGTTATTCATGTTGAACCAATGATGTCTGGAGCAGGTAAGAAACCGTTCTTTAATTTGAGGTTTACTTTGAGATTCACACCCCTGCGCTGTTATCGCGCAACTTTAGCGAAAACAAAACCGTGAACTAACGGAGCAAATGGGAAAATCTGCGAGATAACGCAAAATTTTCGAAAAGTCATCGATAATTGTCAAAAAAAATTTAATGCTACTCCGCGATTCACATGAATTTCCGCTTTCTGTTTTTTCTTATTTTCTAGACAGCTAAACTAGAATTTTTTCTGCACGTAAAAAACTCATATATCACCATCTAAAAAATGTGGGAGACAAGACGGGGGAAATTCATGTAAAACGCCGAGTAGCTGTCAGATAACGGCGCAGGGCGTAGGGCGTACTTTCTGATAAACCGAGTGAAACAAATATGCAAGATAACGAAACTAAGGGGCCAAACCGTACTATAAGGGGTGACAACATAACAGCGCAACGAGTGTATAACCTGTTTCTCGGTATTTTCTTATTAACAATTTAAGCCACTGCTGGGGCCACTCTTTTCACGCCTACATCATTCCAATGGTCAGCAGAACTAAGCGATCCGAATTCTGCTGAGTTTAAAGCCAAAGCTGCCGCTCTCGAGACGGACCTCCTTAACGCACTTCAAAATGATCACGAAAATGGGTTTCATCATGCGGCTGTCGATGTAACGGGTTTCACTGAAAACGGCCACTTTGTGGAAGCTAGTGCGGAAGTGACAGCTCGTATTGAAAGCGACGAAGATAAAAAGGCACTTAACCAGCAACTAGCAGATTATGTAGATGAGAAACTAGAACAATCAATCGCGAATGGCGACGTCCCATCAGTTCCCGTGGGTTCGAGTATTCTTGTTGAACCCATAAAAACAGGTAAACAATTTTTTAATATGAGATTTACAATCATGGTTGCGAAAACTGGAGGCATCAAACTCGCGGTCAAAAATTTCTATAGCTTTATGCTTCCATTTTCCGCCAGTTTTGACCGCCAATTTTGACCACGAGTTTGTAGCTTTTCGTGAGAACGTGAACACTTTCACGAATTTTTTTTGTCATACATGTATTAAACGTGTATCAGTATTTTTTATTTTAAACAATTTCAGCAACTGGTAAAACCATTGTTTCTACGCCCACGAACGTTCAATGGTCAGATGAACTGAACAATCCCGATTCTGCGGAGTTTGCCGCCAAAGCCATGGCTCTAGAAATGGAACTTGTGGACGCACTTCAAGGTCATAATGTGGACCAGATTCATCATCCGATGACTAAAGTGACCGCTTTCACTAAAAATGGAGACTTAGTCGACGCTAGTGCTAAAGTGATGGCTCATGTTGAGGGTGAAGAAGATATTTTTGAACTGAACCAGAAACTAGCAACTCATGTGAAGGAGAAATTAGAACAAGCAATCGCCAATGGTGAAGTTTCATCCATTCCCGCCGGTTCAGTTATCCAGGTTGAACCACTAACAACAGGTAACCAACTACGTTAAGCCGGACTGTAATTGTTAAAATGAATTTTGAGAGTAGTTCAACCAGAGGTGGACAAATTTTACACGGGTAATTCTCATTGTTAAGGTATGGTAGGATACACTTTTTTTCCACTCGAGTACAAAGTTTTCGGTACCTCTTTTTTCGGCCTGACCAAAAGCGAAAAGGGGTCAAATTAAATATTTTTAGAATTATTGGTATACCCCTCATTCGAAAGAATTTTTGGAGAAGATGCCGATTATGAAACCTAAAATGTAATTTGACCCCTCTGTGACCTCTAGTGGGGTCAAATTACAATTTTTTTTAAATGAGGTTAAATATCAAACTTCGATAAAAGGTTATTTCGGGTAACTTTCATTGGTATATTATGGAAGGGTACATCTTTGTGTTACTCGGGTACACATTTTTGAGTATTTACCAGTAGTAGGGTAGTGTACAAAAAACAATTCCTGGCCACCTCTGAGTTCAACTCTTAGCTATTTTTTTTCATTTTGAAACATAAATTATACGTTTTATTTTTTGTGGGCCCAAAATCGAAAAACTAATTTTACCAAATTGCAGAGCTCGAAGATTTACTAAAAAAGTATGCAAAAACCGTCATTTCAGAATGTCCGTAGCGGACGCTAGAATTTTTTGAAGGTCAAGAGTAAAATAAAATAAGCGAATAGTTTATCACGCCCCATTAAAAAAAATTCAACTTGTCCAATATTTGGTTCGGAAAAAAACAAGATATTATTAAATGATTCGGAGTTACTCCTTGGTAATTTTTTCATAAATAATAATTTCAGCCGTTTCTGAGGCCACTATTTTTGCGCCTACATCGTTCGATTGGTCAGAAGAACTAACCAATCCAGATTCAGCGGAGTTTGGAGCCAAAGCCGCCGCTCTAGAGGCCGAACTTGTTAACGCACTTCTAAGTACTAATAAAGACGGGTTTCATCATACATCTTGTAATGTGACCGCTTTCACGAAAAATGGCGACTTAGTAGACGCTGAGGTTGAAGTGACGTCTCTGATTGAGAGTAACGAAGACAATTTCGAACTTAACCAGCAGTTAGCAACTTATGTAGAGGATAAATTAGTAGAAGCAATCGCGAATGGTGAAGTACCATCAATTCCCGCCGGTTCGGTTATTCGGGTTGAACCAAAAGTTACAATAACTCTCACATCATCAGTTGCATCAACTGTTGCACCAACAGTTGCATCAACAGTTGCATCGACGGTTGCACCAACAGTTGCATCAACGGTGGCACCAACAGTTGCATCAACAGTTGCACCAACAGTTGCATCAACAGTTGCACCAACAGTTGCGACAACAGTTGCGACAACAGTTGCACCAACTGTTACAACAACAACACCAACTGTTACAACAGCAGCACCAACAATAACAACAACAGTTGCCCCAGTAACAACAGGTAAGAAACCTTTCTCAATTATGAGATGGATTTTGATTTTAAACCTGCAACCTGTTGCTCATACACTGGGTTCGCAGTTATCTGACAGGTTTAGCGACAAAAAAATTCTGGCTGATAACTGCGTGGGGTGCCTGATAAATGCGCAGGTCGTAGGCGGAATAAGGGAAAAAGATGCAAAAAACTGCCTGCTAACAGCACGAGCGGGGAATATCGTAGGGGGCCTGATAACTGCGCAGGGTGTCTGATAATTTTTCTAATTGATAACAGACGGTGCGCAGTTATCTTGCACTTTCATCATCACCATTTATTTGACCACTTAGCTTTCAGTTTGGCACATCACTATTTGTTCTGATTCATCACAACTACGCTGTACGCAGTTAACTGCCAGTTTTCAATTAAACTAACTTAAGGCTGTTTGCAGTTTAACGCTGTGTATTTTCGAAGAAACGTACGTTATTAATTTTTAAACAATTTCAGCTATTGCTAAAGCTACTGCATTCACGCCTACAACGTTGGACTGGTCAGAAGAACTAAACAATCCAGATTCTCCGGAGTTTATAGACGCGGCTACTGCCTTAGAAAGGGAGGTTGTCAACTCACTTCAAGCTGATAACGACGAAGGATTTCATCATATGGAGGTTGAGGTGACGGCTTTCACTACAGATGGTGGCTTAGTTGACGCTATTGCTAAAGTGACAGCTCTTATTGAGAGCGATGAAGACAATTTCGAACTAAACCAGCAGTTAGCAGCTTTTGTAGAAGAACACTTACAACAAGCAATCGCCAGAGGTGAAATATCATCAATTCCTGCCGGTTCCGACATTCATGTTGAGCCAGTTACAATAGGTAAAAAATACATAGTTCCTTAAATCGGCATCATATTTGTTGCAACAAATTTCAATATTACAAAAAATTCCATATTGGTAGAAGTGGGCAAATCGAAACTTTTTCGAAAAAAAAATTGGTAAAGCCAAGTTGTAGAGATCGTCAATAAATGTTCCATAGCACGTGACCTTGACCTGGTGCTATGTGAAATTAAATTTAATCTACAAGTTCAGACTTTAAGGTTCAAGTTCCGCCTAGTTGAGACCCATTCCGACGTGAGCGTAGGCGGTAGAAGTGGTCTAGAAAAAAGTCGTGATTTTGCGTAGGTTGGACATTTCAACCAGCTTTCTAGGGGGCTCTGATGATCAAAATCAAGTCTGAATAGCCAGATCGACGGAGTTTGACGAGCTAAACAACTTGGCCTTACCAGTATTTCTTTCGAAAAATTTTCGACTTACCCATTTAAACAAATAAATGCTCTCACGCAACATCACTGATAAAGTCATGATAAAGTCATAACTTATTTTCCGAGAAAAATAGGATATGGAGTCCATATTATGGACCTTATCATATGGTTCTAAAAGGATAACAAAATTTTCTAAATAACAATTTCAGTCGTTGCTAAAGCCACTGTTTTGACGCCTACGACATTCGAATGGTCGGAAGAACTACAAAATCGCGATTTTGCGGAATTTATGGCCCAAGCTGGCGCCTTAGAGTTGGAACTTTTTAATTCACTTCAAACTGCTAATGAGGAAACGTTTTATCATACGGTTGTTAATGTAACGGCTTTTACTGCTAATGGCGGCTTAGCCGACGCTGATATTGAAGTTACAGTTTTGATGGAAAGCGAGGAAAGTATTGCTGTATGTAACCGGCAATTAGCAACCTATGTGAGGGTTAAACTAGAACAAGCAATCTTGAATGGTGAACTCACATTAATTCCCGCCGGTTCCGTTATTCGTGTTCACCCATTTACAAATATCATTACAACCGATGCTGATAAAGCAACAGAACTTTGTCCGTCAGCCGAGTGTTGGACTTACGACGGGGAATGTATATTAAAAGACACGGATGAGTGCTCAAACATTACATGCAATTATGATAGTATGCTGGTTGAGTTGTCGCAAGAGGTTTTCGGTGTCGAACCTGAATTCAATGATGAAAAAATGGTTGAAAATTCGAACAATAATGGACTTGAATGGTCAGTTCTCTGTCCATTGGGTGAATGCGGAATGCTGACCTCGCTCACAGACAATTGGTAAGTTTTCATCATTTTCTACTTCACTGTTAATTTTAAGTATTTTTTTTCCTTGTTCGTATCTCGCTATCATATTTTTCAACTTGCCGCGGTATTGTTGATTCCATACATATTTCCATTGCATATCTCATAGGACCTAGTCCCGGACTGTTAAGATCTTTTTTCGCTGAGTATACTTTATTTAATTATTTATTTAATTATTGTGGGCCTATAGGGCCTATTTATTTGAAAATTGTTTAAGCAATATTGTAGAGCTCAAAAAGTTAGAGAAAGAAAAAGTGTGAGAATAAAATTCATAATAAGTCTGAGGCGAACTCTATAATTTTTCGAAGGGCAAATTTATTTTGACCTTCGAAAAATTTAAGAGCTCTTTACAGACATTTTATGAAATATATTTTTACATAAATCGAAACTGATTTTTTGGGCTTAACATAGCAGCCAAGGAGTTTGGTGCAAATTTGCACCCTTTTCCCTTACGGATTATATGCCACTCGTCACCCCTGAGGGTTAAACATATAGGGCAGTTTATCTGTGATTAAGAAGAGCCGTCTGAGCTCTCAAAAAATGTATCCGTTCTTGTTGCTTATGAAACGAATTAGCGATTCAGTGTTGTAAAAAATAATTTCAGGCTTATTGTAACAATTGAATTGGAATCCAAACAACACTGGCAGAACTTTGAAGGAGTTAATCTGGTTATGGGTGGCCGAAGTCGTATTAAATTCCAATGCTTTTACTCAACACTTATTACGCTCTCAAGTGACGAATATACTGTCGAAGATAATGGAATTCAAGTNGACGAAGGATTTACTTTTGTGTCCAATAAGGGCCTGAATGCAATTTCACTGGGGGCGCTCATGTCTGTTGAGGTGGAATGGATAATTACGCAATTGACAGATGTCAAAATTCGATTCAAGGAGGGATTTAAAATTAATTACAGTAAAAATTTGAACGTTGTCACACCTTGAGGAGAAAAAACTTAATAATGTGAAATTCCATACCCTCTAGAAGGACATTTTTGACCCGTTTTTTACCGCCGAGTTTAGTGAAAATGAACAATATTTTTCATAGGATTTTTTTTTTGATTATATGTTACAATATTGAGACTAACCGATAAGACTTTTCTTTGTTTTGTTTTGCCTTTTTTGTTTTCATTTTTCTTTACTTGTTTTGTTAAAATCGGAATAAATCCAGCAATCAACAAAATTAATACGTTTGTTCTCAAATAACAAACGAAAAACATTTCAGAATGCTGTTCGTTTTCACTTAACTCATGCTTTACACTTTCGATCAGACTTTTTTTACAACAATCAAATTGAAGACTGTAAGATATTGAACCCTAAAAAAAGAGCTGTAACGTTCGTGGCATTAGTCATCCAATTAGTATAGACCTGGTCCTTGACGGTTGCTATTCAACAGCATTGATGGTCTCACCCAATCCAGATGCAATCACCTGTCCTGATACAGCCAGCCGAATATCGCTCCAGTTTGCAACCTTTAGTGTCGCCGGTGAAACACAAACAAGTCAATTGCTAAGGTAAATCATGGGCCAGTTACCTTGAGATTAAAAAAATAAAAATCGGTGTTTTTCATTTTGATGCTTCCAAATTCTGACCATTTTGGTCTTTTTTATTACACCACCTGTCAACGTCACTTAACACCACGTAACTTAACAAAATTGACGTAACTTAAAAAAAATTACGTAATTAACATTTTTCTCGCGGCAACTTTTCCGCCTACGCCCTACCTACGTAACTTAACAAAAATCACGTATTTTAACAAAATAAAATCGGTCTTTCTTTCTTTTTTTTAAATTTTTGTTTCAGTATAACAAACAGTTGTTTTGAACGTAAATAAGACCATTGGTAGAGTAGAAATAAATATACAAAGTAAGCAATTTTGACAAGACAATCTAGAAAAAAGGCCTGAATTGACGTAATTTGAGGACGGGTCACTACCGTTGTGTACAAATAAAACCCGAAAACTGGAAAACTAGATTTTAATATTAGTTTTATTTGTTTTATGAACTGGTTAAGGTTCTACTACAATTATGAAGTACAAACAAGTTCATTATGAACGGAATTCTAGAAAAAAATAACGTTCAAAAAATACGTTTAAATTCCAAAATGAAAAAAACCATCCATGTAATTTCCCAAAAATCTGATATTATTTTGTGTTTTTTTCTGAATTTGTTTTTTATAATTTATTCAATAAGGTCCAAAGAAATGGTGGGTGAAGTTTGGTTATATAATTCTATCTAAAACTTTATGTCGTGGGCACTTTTTNAATATGCGTATGACTGTTAAAGTAATTAGAATTGTTGCCCCCCATAAACGTCGCTAATTAATTGAACTACATCTTAATTTTTCTGTATACAGCGCTCCCCCCAAGTAAGCGCACGCCAAGTAAGGGTACGCTAATTAAAGGTAGATAAGGGCCTCCAAATTGGAGGCTCCAATTCAAACTTTTTTGTTCTGTATGATTATTAGCGTAATTTAATTTTTTGTAAAATTAAAGAATTAAGTTGTTAGCCTTATATCAAACTAAAAAAAACCTACCCTTACATGGCGCTTCCCCTGTCTGTTAAATTTACCTACAGAACTGACTAGTAAACACAACCGTTTTAACACTTGAAATGTACCCTAAATACTCTGACCCAGTACTCTGGCCCACTCTCAACCAACGCGTTTGGAACGTTGGGCGTTGAGGAACTTTTTAACTCAGAGCCAAAAGTATTTTCTTATCAAAAAAATCCTTCGGATCGTCCAAAAACCTAAAAATCATAAGGTCCGAGGTCTAACCCCCAGTGATCGCAAGCCTTTTTCAGCGAAAGTTCAAATTTGGCCGAAATCGACATGTATTTTCCTCTTCCAATCGATGAAAGCAAAAAAGACGAGTTCATCAATAAAGTCCGAGACACCGTTTTAAAAACTGCGACGACCGGCGTTTTCGGCGATGTTGGAAATGACTTTGAAGTGAACCCGTTTGTGGTACATGTGTGTGATTCCGGCAGTAATGGAAATTGTGATCATGTTTGCAACAAAGAAGGCGATTTTGCAGTA